>WSFP011411681.1:0-24428 GCA_009831015.1 Picea engelmannii
GTATGACACTACCAACAACTGGTCACCACGCCAGGGTAGTGGCTCTTGGTGGCATAGCCAAGAGAAAGGGGGTCTCATCACGAGCCAACCTTCTCATTTCCGTGAAATGCTTGTGGGTAACATTGCCACCACTGGTCACCACGTCAGGGCAGTGTTCCCTAGCTAGGTTCTTGAAGAAAAAAAAATAAAATAAAGACAAAAAGGCATGAATGGGCTTGGAAACATTTGCATCCATGACAGGTGCAACTCACCCTCTATAGAGGCACCCACAGGTAAGCCATGCATTTCCTTGCTATCACTGCACCCCTTGCCCACACATCCCTTGTCCACTTCATCCACTCACATGGCTTGGATTTGATCTCTCCCAGAAACACCCCACATCCAGTGAGCATTAGCCCAATAGGACACCCTGGCGTTTCCTCTAAACTTGGCTTGTAGATTAGTATAATGTCTTTGAGCACTTGTCCGGGTAAAAGGGGTTTTATGCACATGTTTAATAAAGTTGATGATTAGATGTGATTGACATTGCTATGATCCTTGTGACTTATGAGCCCATGGAGGGCGTATCTGTTGATGTGCAGGGCCATATTCGATGGACATGTATGCATGGGGAGATGATTAGTTCGGACCTCCATGGGGTTGAAAGCCCATCAGATGGATGCTGAGACCCCAACAAGGGGCAGAGACAGATCAGAGGGTTTGCACTGGAGAAGAGGAGGACGTTCCACCAGAGGTAGCTTAATAGGCCTGTACCCAGGGGGTTGTGCCCTTTCCACTAGGACGTAGGCCTTGGAAGGCCCATGACGTCACCCAAGACACCTTATGACGTCATCCAGTGCTTATGGAGGTTTTGGGAGGCAGTTATGTGCCAAGTGGCACGTGTGGCAGGTAATATTAACATTCTCCTTTATCGTACCTTTTCTATCATTTTACTTAAATTTACGTTCTCCTTTGTCTTACCTTTACTATCCTTTTAATATTTACATTCTCTTCTTTATCTTACCTTTTCTATCCTTTTACTTAAATTTACATTCTCTGCTCTATCTTACCTTTTCTATCCTTTTACTTGAATTTTTAACATTACCATTTGAATTTTTCAGGATGTTTGAGAGTGGTTCTAACCTCATCGGACTTCATATGGAGAAAGTAGAATTTCATATCCCATTCAGAGTTCAACAGACTTAATAGTTTTCAGGATTTTAGGATTGGTAGGATTGTAGCATTTCCACTGGATTCTATTATGTATGAGGGTATGGGATTGGCATTAATCAGGACCACCAGCTATGGGATTTTGCATCATGTAATGATCTATGAAGTTAATATAGACATGGATCTCCTTCTAAAATGTCGTTTATGTGTATCATTCTTATTTTCTTGCAAGATAATGCATTATTGAAAAAAACATTTATATATCTATTTTATTTTTATTTTTTTATATACCATGTTTCCCCCACGTATCCATTTTGGGGGGCTTACGTTTCCAAGTGTTCCTGTTTCGGAAACTTGTACATGTTTTCGTATTTTGGGCAACTTAGATTTCAACTTAAATCCATCTAAATGCATTGACTCAAGCAAAACAAAGTACAGTTCAATATAAGTAAGTTTCTACTCTTTATCATAATCGATGATTAACATACCTGGCAATGGAAATCCTGTTACCGAATGCCTCTCTCTGTTCTCAAGTTTTAATTCGGAGAATGCATTTTTAGGTCCTTTTGTCATTGCTCTTATTGTTCTGATCTTTAATGATTTTCATCAAATTCATAGAGATGTTTTCTTAGTGGTTAAGCATAAAATCCATGTGTATTGATTTCCTGAATATTTGTTAAATTGAAAATTTGTGTTCCTAACTGTTATGATGCCATATTGAGTTAAATAGAAGTGTTTTGCAGGGCGTATAGCTTAGTTAGACCTGGTGATACAGTAAATGTGATTGGCAAGTTTGATGCTGAAGGAAAGTGTGTGATTGACCATGAACGCAATCTTCTTGTTATCCATCCAGATTTACTGATATCTGGATCTAGGGTATGAAATTGTTTGCATCATCTTCAAAATTTCTGGCTTAAGAGAAATCATACAGATCTGAACTGCAGAGACAGCATGTAAATCTATTTAGGTTGAGACTAGATTTGTATAGTTCTTCACTCTGGTATCTTTCCTGTTTCTGCTTTAATATTTTTACTGGTTTTGATCTTGTAGCAGTGCATTTGATGTCAAGTATCATTGTGGTGCTAATATTTTCAGGTAGGAACCAGTTTCAGTTGTCCAAGACGGGCAGTCTTAGATGAAAGGGTCAAATCAATTGATGTTTCCACTGCTGCTCTTATGGGCACTATGCTGCATCGGGTTTTTCAGGCATGTAGCTGGTTCGTTAGTTTCTAAGCTTCTGCACTTTTTATTTTAATACATGCAAAAGGAAAATTGGAAAAGTGAGGGTTGTGGTAGAGATGCTAATAAATTTTTATTTAATTATGCAGGCAGGTTTAGTTCATGAATCTCCAACCAAAGACTTCTTAGAACAAGAAGCGAGAATTGTGATGCAGACATATATTGAAAGCATATATGCTACAGGAGGTACAATCTATTATTTGCAGATATATTTTATAATGCATGCATATAACAGTTTTTAAATTTAGAATCTAAAGAGGTATGGACACCATTATACATTACATATTAGTTTTATGAAATACTGTAGTGTCGGTTACCACTGCAAGGGATGTTTTTATTGAATTGTTCCATCTTGAGATGGTGAATACCAAGTATCGTGATAATTACTGGTGTTGTTTACATTGCCCTTGTATGCTTATATAGCCAAATAGTTGATCTGGTACTAGTAGAGGTACAAATCGGGTATATTGATCCAGTTAAAAAGTTTTGATTGCTTTATAGCTAGTAAGCTACTGTATTCCATGTTGAATTTCCTGCAAGCCTAGCACCCGACAATTATTCCTAATAAAATCACTTTATTGAAAAATTGCATAGCTAGGTTACTCAACAAAAATCAGCGGAAGAATAAACAACAAAAAAACAATCACATTGCACACGAGATTTCGGGTAAAACCCTTGCGGGAAAACTAGATCTTTTTTTATTATTATTGGGCTCCTTTCTTGGGATAATGGCCCTTTAGAGGATTACAAAGCAGCTATAGCCTAGCCCACGTGGTTGCTATCTCCCTCGCTACGCCTTTGCACCTATCCTCGGCCCTGCCCACTCACACTTGGATGAACTCTCTTCATCCACTCAATGAGATCTCCTCACTTAGTGTGTGTCTCATCTCCTGACATAGGATGCCTTTTATTACATTGAGATTTTCCCTAAGTCCAAAACCCAAGATCTCCTATAAAGTGATCAATGATTGAGATCTAATCTCTCGTTCACGTTAGATCTGACGGCTAGGACTTAATTTAATTCTCACTTAAGTTACTAATGCCAATAACCTAGGCATTTAACTTAATTATTAAAAAAGACCTTCACTTTAATTGATGACTCATAAAGCGAACTTCCTAAAGTTCTTTGAGAGGTTACAAGGACGACTTCCACATGCTAGACACGAGCCTCTATCGAAGTACTTGTCCGACGTTAATACTTCAACACTTCCTCTTCGCGAGGAAAACACTTTCACTCTCTGGAAGTGACTCTATCTTCGCTAGTCGATCTACTACCATGGCTGCTCTCCAATCCACATGATTGGTTGCTCCCTTTGACACAAAAGTTTTCCTTGCCATCTTGCTCAGACCCTGCTCTGAAGACTTGCTGTCTATGCTCCTAGAAGCCTCTTGCTTTTGAGCATCTTGCATGGTCATCTCAAACCATGACTTCTTCTTGACGGACTTGGAAGGCTTCTCCTTTCCACCTGAACCTGAAGGTTGACTCTCTCTAAGCTGCTCAGCCTTCGGAGCTACCTGCTCATTCTCCGTCACATTGCTTGCCATTATTCGTAAGCCACTCAATAATTTTCAGCTACCCGGATCCTTACTCGGGACCTGCTGTCCGCAATCTCCTATTGCTGCCTGGGTCCTTTTTTGGGCTACCCGAGCCCTTTTTGGGCATTGCCCGACTATTTCAACCTATTGCCCAACACTTTTGTCTGCTCCCTAAAGCACCTGATTGTTACTCGGGGCACCTGCCCGCTACCCAGGGCACCTTCCCGTTGCTTGAAATTTTTTGGATAGTTTGCCCATTGCTCGGCCCCTGCTAGGTAGTTTTGCGGCTTCTCGCGTCAGTCAACCCCTTGCATCCTGCTGGTCGTTGTCCACGTCAGTCAGCCCAACTCAGCCTCCCCGCGCTGCTCTTTGACTGGAGGCTCCCTCTCAAATCCGCTGCGGCTCAGCCGCCGTTGTTGTAACTTCTTCTTCTAGCCCGTGTGCGCTTGTAGCTCCTCTACACGCTTGTGCCACATCCCCGTCGTCAATGCCCTACTCACTGCCCATGCACTACTCACTGCCCACAAATTGTGGCTCTCTCACTGCCCATGTACTACTCGCTGCTACAATTGCGACTTTCCTTGCAGTCGGACCACATAACAGTTGCTCCTCTTCCACTCCTCCTGCTCGACCCTTCACACGACAACTTCAATAAATTTCGACGGTTGTAGCTCACGAACCCACAACGCTTTCGAAGCCTTCAACCCAATCAGTGGCATACACAACCAATCAGCTGTGGCTGTCACTTCTTGGCGGCTCGATCTGCTCCGTGTTATCTCCTCGCCTCAACTGTCAATGCCTGCAAATCTTCTCATGATCCGACTCCTACACGGCTTCACACCCTCAGATCCTTTTTGGTTGGTAGCTTTGTAACTTTGATCGATCTCTTCTCCATGACCATAGTTTGATCCTCAGCCTTTAGATGTATGGCGACGACTGTACGTTGGATCGTACCCATTTAATTTTTTTTTTTTAAATTTAACCCTTCTCTGCAACAGTAAATTAAAAAAAATTCCCGCAGAAAATCTATCTCGTGCAAAGCCTGACTTCTTTAGTGTCTCGACTCGGATATCGTGTTGAATTTCTTGCAAACCTAGCACCCAACAATTATTCCTAATAAAATCACTTTATTGAACAATTGCACAACTAGGTTACTCAACAAAAGTCAACGAAAGCATAAACAACAGAAACCAATCACATTGCACACGAGATTTCGGGTAGAATCCTTGGAAAAACCTTTGCGAGAAAACCACATCTTCTTTTATAATTATCTGGTCGCAAAAATTTGAAACTTGTCGAAACTAACCCAAACTCTCCACAAATGCTTGGGACGATTAGGGGACCACCATCATGTGTCTACTGCTAAAAATAGACATTGCTAAAAATATAAAGTTTTCCGCATGTCCATGATTTTATACTCATTGGATTCGATTTTCCGCAAGGAATCCGAATCCACAATCAGAATCGACATGCGAGCCCTGGCGCCCAACCTGCTAAAAACAAAAATCTGTGACAAATCATCCCGGAAAAAGTCTGAAGACTCAAAATGTCTCAAGGATCCACAATACGTGCTCAGAATCTGAATCTGGGGCCTAGCACTATAACTGCTAAAAATATAAATCTTTTGCATGTCGCCTAGAAAAGTGCTATCGGGTCTAGGATCATGCAAGGACCATCCATGTATGCTCAGAACCGCTCCAAACTGTCAAGAGATCCACTCAAACCGTGTCTCCTAAAAAGTAGTAACACTTGGTGTATGTATACATTGCTCTCAAATGCATGGGAAACCAAGCTAACTCTAACTCTGAACAAGACAACCATGTACCGATCATATATATCTCTTATGGGAACCAACTTTTGTTAACCACAAGTACTAAACTCTGGGAGAATCTCAGAATGCTAGCCAAGCTAGTACATGCTGGCTCTTAACCGTCAACATTTTCAAGGGTGAAAATCTAAGGGTTAATAGGAGGAGACGACGATAAGAAGCTCCGAGGTTGGGGTAGGAGGGGTGAACATGGGGTAGGAGGGGTGAACATGGGTGAATGCATGTTGAAGCTGGCGGTGAAGAGCCTTGCAGTCCACGTCATACCATCGGTTCATAGGGTAGGATTTGTTTTTTTGGGAGGTGGAAGTGGGTCGGGTGGAGTGAGGGTAGGATTTGAGGGTTTCTTCTCAAATGATGGATGAGAGATAGGTGTACTTGGTAGATGCAGAATCAAGTAAGGAGAACTGGGCCTTAGAGGGGAGCATTTGGTGAAGGTGGGTGGAAAAGTTGTTCAGCCCCCCTTCATCAAATCAAAAGGTAGTGCAGGCTGGGCCTTGGGGGGGTGTGTGTCGGGAAGGGGGTGGCAGCTCGAAGAGAGAAGGAAAGAAGAGCATGGTCTATGAGGGGGATGGGGGAAACAGAGAAGTGACGAATAGATGAGAGTAAGTTCTGGCTAGAGAGGACATAATCAATGACACTTGCACCTCTGCCATGAGGCCAACACGTGAAAAGGTGAGAATTTGGGAAACATGGAAGCCCATTCAAAATCAATAACTCCTGAGAGTCCCCTAGTTGCAAAAGGTGCCAACCATAGGCTGTGAAAGTCCCCAATGCATCATCAAACATTCAGTGAAGCCCCATTAACTCTGGATCTATCTCTTGGGTGCATAATGTGTCTTTTGACCAGTTGTGGAGAGGAATCTGAAGGGCTCTGGTGCTCTGGTGTAGGAGTTGAAGTCACCTAGAAGGTTAACCTGCCCAATCGTCGAGTATCAAGCAATGTCGTCATAGAAATCTATAAAGGGGCCCCTATTGGGCCCATTATGAATAATATATGATGAAGAAGTTGGAGGGAAGCAACAAATTGCAATGTAAATGTCCCTGGGAAGAGAGGAAACACCTCTAAACTGAACCTACATAAACCTAGCAAACTCATCTTCGATCACCAAAGAAATCTTGCTCCGGATGCAAATGTATGATGTGCGCCCCATGGTATATGTATGATGTATGGTGAGTGATTCAAATGTGATGATGCACCATGGTTTAAAAACAAGGAAGCAACCCCATCAATATACACTTATGGATGTAATGAGCCGTCATATGAGCTACATAAGGGAGTCCCCCTTGTAGGATGATGTCATGCCACTTTTGAGTCTTCAAATAGGTAAGCTAATGCTTGAATTAATAAAGGGGGTGGCCCCAATATTAAATCCATAGTATTTGACTTGCCTTGCCTCTTTACAACAAGCTTTCACCATAGTTAAAGGTGTTGGGCCCTTTATCATAACTTTGTCTTACATAAGTCTTCACCATGAAAAGGGGGTGGCCACTTTTTAAAAACAAACTTGCCCATTTTTGTATGTTGAACATCTATTCTATAACTGAAAAACATGTCTCCTAGGGGGGTAGTAAGGAATTTTTTCCTTGGTTTCAAATTTTCCATTGCCCAAGTAGATCTTCACTAATAACCCAAACTTGAAATTTTATAAGCGTTTCTCATGACCAACCCGTAGAATCTTTTCAGGTATGTTTTTTAATTTCTTGCTTACAGTGGAAGACGAAGAACATTGTGAAACTTATTTACTACAATTTATAGAGGCTCTTCAAGACTGGATTTTGCTAGAGATAACAGTGTGTTCTCTTCTTAGGCATCTTTCTCCATAATGGGTGTTGTTTCGACTTCTATGTGTTGTTGCGTTTTCGGGCAAAACACTTTCTTCCAACTGAACACACTGTGCCTTAATTGACGTTTGTTTTTCTAATGTCTATATTCTAGGTGTCATTGTTTTTGGTGTCTCTTCAGACATGGATCAACATTGTCTGTACTGAATGCTTGTGTTTGCCTGGGTGCCATGAAACATTCAAGCACTTCTCTTGCTCAAATTTTTACTCTCTTGTGCAATTTAGTTCTTATGCTCTTGAATGTGTTTCTGCGGGACTGTTTGCGTTATGTGTCCTCTCCCCTACCCTGTGCATTTGAGTTTCTTTTCTCCTCCTCATGTGTCTTCTACTGTTCTTCATACGCATGCAAGTTGGGTTTCTTCTCTATGATTTGTGTAGTTCTTCCCTTTTTTTCTTTAATAAAACTTCACCTTACAGTATAAACGCTAGAAAAATTAAAATCCTTTTTAATAAATAAACATTCCTCGCATAATTTCTTCACAGCCCAACGAACTTTGAATCTCTGTTCTTTGTCTTATCAATCACAGGCACATCCTTCAAAACGAAACTCAACTCTTCACATTTAGAATCAGTATCATGCTCTGATACCATGTAGGCAATTTTGGTGCATACATTTATGAATGAGAATGGTGGAGAAAGAAAAATATGAATCTTTATTATTTAAGTTGCAACTACACTCACACCCATGTCATGTCTCAGATTACATATTTATAGCATCCCTAAGTGGCTAAGGTTGTTGAACCACCTAATCCGTAACCATAACATTTAACATTACATCATTACATTGGGCTGATGTCATTAATTTAAAGTGACCATTATACAAATATTTATAGTTCTCAATTGAGATATTATTGGAGTGTTAGCACTCTAACACTAGTAATTTAATGTTTTTGTTTCATAAGCAATAATGTTGAAGGATAAGAGACAGATTGGTATATGTGAGATGTCTGGTATGATTATTAGCACTTGTAAGGTAGGTGTATATTTGGAGTTCAATCCCATATGGTTTGATTTGTACAGCCATGCATATTTGTGCTGTATATGATTTTGATCATTAAATTGAACATGTTCATGAATGTTCATTCCTTTAAGAGCTATTTTGGAAGATTCAGCTTTTGTTTCGCAGTTTTTAGAAGAATTGGATGTCTCATATAGAATAGTTCTCTTTGTAGGTAATGAGACTGAAGCATATGCAAAGTTAATGG
This sequence comes from Picea engelmannii, assembly GCA_009831015.1. Lineage (NCBI taxonomy): Eukaryota > Viridiplantae > Streptophyta > Pinopsida > Pinales > Pinaceae > Picea > Picea engelmannii. The sequence goes on from WSFP011411681.1 coordinate 8,800, forward strand.
CTGCTATTCCAACAATCTTGAATTGGATTAAGAATTTCAAGGGAAAATTAGTAAGTACTCAACAATTGTTTTATGCATGCAAACACTATGCTCTCATTGGTTTACCTTATTCCGTTTGGAAAATATCTTGACGTATTGCACCTATAATTTTGCCCATCATTAGGTGATTTTGCTTGTTACCTTTTTTAAATGCTAAAAGTTCTACTTATTATTATTCCTCATTTTCACTGTCTTTTAACTACTCTTTAAAGACACGATTAGCTTGCCAAGGATGTCTCTTTCATTAGTTAAGTTTTTTTGAAGATAAGTAATGTAAGCTGAATTTATTAATGTCCAATGAATGACCAAAAGGATAGGTCAGTGGGACTAAAATGTACAATCAATGATAAGAACCTGTAGGAGTGCACTATACCTGATATTGTGTTTCATCAAATAAATCTAGAGTCATCATGATGCTCAATCTTTCTTGTTATCAATCATGAAGCCTGTAATAGATAAAGAAATGGCATCTCTTACTATCAAGTAATCGAGGACAACATAAATCTTCAGAAATAACGAATTATTACATAAGAAAGACATTCTTTGAGGGGTAAACTCAATTCATGTTGGAAAAGTGAAAATGCAATTAATGCTGGAGAAATGGCTGACTTAAACAAAGAAAAACAATGTTGAATCGCTGAGAGGCATGCCAACATATCAATTTGTTAGAAACAAAACAATTAGAGATTGCTGGGATATCAAATGATAGGAGAAAATTTAGGGACTGCAACATTATTGTTTCAACTAAGAGTGTTTTGACCTTGTTGCCGTCCTAATACACACCTGGGCTAACGTGGAAGAAACCTTCAATCCACTTGGTGTGTCCTTGGGGGCAAGTTTCGAGTCAAGGTGCTGTCACCTGATCCTCAACTCCTCCGTCTAGGCCAACTCCTAGCGAAGCCAAGGGGTGTAGTCTCTATGAAAATAAATCTAAGGCTTTTCTAAACGAAGAAAGAAAAACATTTAATCTAGGAGTTTGTACTTTTTGAAACAAAAGATAATATCAACACAGCATAAACTTGATCAAAAGGATACTGCCTGTGAAACCAATCGTGATCATTTATCAATCATCACATAAAATAAAGACAAGCATTGCATCCATAGATAAAATAGATAAACTTGAAAGACCAGTACCAGATAAAGCAATAAAGTGTGATGTGATGAAAGTGCCGCCTTAATTTTATCTTGAGTGTTTTAATTAAGAGATTTGGTGTTATTAGAAAAGTTTTGAGACCATGAAGTGGGAATTAAAGTCGGGGTCTCCACTCTTTGTGTGCAAAGTGAATGTGGCCTCTTTGTGCGTTATTCGCCAATCTTATAGACTTACCGACCGGGTGTGCCGTAGGTCCAACGAGGTGAGTTACCCCTTGACTTGACACACTCCACCCAGGGTAGAGGTCTTAGATGAATAATGCCACTTAGAGATTGTCCTAATTATACTAGCATGCACTGTTCAAATCGTTTCTGGGTCACCAAAGCACTTGAGCGCGACAACATGCTTGCATACTCATATTTGAACAATTGGGGTTTATTCTAATAACTTTGCAAAAAAGGAAACTAGTAATAAGCAAACCTAGAACTTGTAGTGGATTTTAAAACTTTGATTTAAATGATGTGAGTTAATTTTAGCTTGTTTATGCATGAAACACTAAATGAAACCAATGAAACTGGAAACAACCCTGAAAAGCAGAAAAAGGGAAAATATACCAGTTTCCTCCCAGGCGCAGGGGAAACAACTAAAGATGAGCTTTGTGGCTCGCTAACTTTATTACAAAATTTAAACTACTTTCTTTTTGATACACTTGATCTTTATACTGGGAGATCAAGTGTTTTACAAAGCTTTTTGAGAAAGAAAAATCAAATACAAAGTTCCCGGGAGCACCAAGAGGGTCTTGAAAGGGGCTAAACTTAAAAAATTCAGCAGCATTTCCTCTCGTACTTGTTAGATCTGCGATAAAACAACAAGCGATCAAATGCAAAAGATGACCAAAAACACTTTAAAAGTTTCTTTGATCAACCCCCCAAAAAATGTGAAAAAATTTCAAGTTAAAATATGCTAAAACATAAAATTAACTAAGGAGTGATAGCTGGATAGCTAACCTCTTTAGGATCTTACTGGCTGATATAAAATCAACAAAGAAAAACAACTAAACAACTAAGGCGATGTTTATGAACAAACCTGTGGGGTTGCTATGGGATCCCCTTTCTCTCCCATCATAGCCAATTTATTCATGGAAGATTTGGAAAACAATGCCCTAATCTCCTCACCCTTCAAACCTAAATACTGGAATAGGTTTGTTGATGATACCTTTGTCATCTGGCCCCATGGTTGTGACAAATTATATGAATTTGTGACTCACCTTAATAAACAATCCGATCACATCAAATTCACTATGGAGGTTGAAAATAATGGTAGTCTTCCTTTTCTAGATGTCAGAGTCGCAAAAAGACCTGATGGATCCTTATCCCATCAATACCTTCATGCCAATTCCCTTTATCACCCTTCCCAAAAACTAGGTGTTCTCAACACCTTAGCCACTAGAGCCTTCAGAATTTCTGATGATGAACACCTAGAGGAAGAGAAAAATCACCTCCTCAATGTTTTTAAAGATAATGGCTATAAAAAACATCAGGTGATGAAAGCCTTTCAAAATGCCACYAAAACACCTAGGAATAAAGAACAAACAAATAATGATGTGTCCAAGGTTTACTTACCCTACATACAAGGGACAACAGACAAACTTGCTAGGATTTTAAAGAAGAAAAACATTGGGGCAACTTTTAAACCCTTAAACACCATTAGGAATTCCCTTAGGTCAGTCAAAGATTATGTTGATCCCATCGAACAAAAAGGTGTCTATATGATCCCGTGCTCGTGTGGTAAACAATACATAGGCGAAACAGGTCGTTCCTTTAAAATTAGGATTCAAGAACATGCTGCTGACATCAAACACAATCACACTCGTCCTTCAGCTCTCGCAGAACATTCAAACAAAACTAAACATCACATTTGTATTGATGAGGCCAAAATTCTTGCCAAGATAGATCACTATCACAATAGAAAATTCAGAGAAGCAATCGAAATTGAAAAACAACCTAATAATCTAAACAAAGATGATGGATGGAAAATTAGTCAAAATTGGATCCCTACCCTAGTCAATATGAATAATTCTAGATATTAAAATAAAAAATTTCCAATCGGATCTTATTAAATAAAAATTAATAAACAAAAAAAACAAATTAATAAACAAACAAATAAACAATTATTAACCAAACAAATAAATAATTATTAAACAAACAATTTTAATTTCTTAAATTTTATAATTTGGGTTTCATTTTTCATTTTTAATAAGTCGGCTCCTTATAACAACTTTTCAAGTATTTATACACATGTTTTATCTTTTTTCCTTCATTTCTCACAAAACGTTTTCCTGATGATGGACCACACTAGTTTGGTCCGAAACGTCGAGAATAAAAAAACCTATGCGATAAATCCGAAAGAACTTTCTGATCAAAACAACCCTTATCTTACCCTTTAAAACAAAGAATAATATTTAAATTTCACTTTTGCACATTAGAAACCCTAAAACAAGATGAAGTCACCCCTTTAGGGAACGTTTTGACATTTGGAGCAAGTCGTTGGAGAGGAAAATGGAGGTCGTTCGGGCTCTAAAGCCTCCTCTTCATGTGCCAAGGGCAATCCATGTCTGCTCTGGTCAAATCATGCCAAGTGTCAATGCACAACAACTCCATCACTACAAACCCTAGCCCTAGGTGACATCATGGCTCAAGAAGTGATGTTTTTCCCCTCCTAAGCAAGTCATTTGGCATGTGAGGGCTAGGTCATGTCTTCCAAAGTGTCTTCTAGGCCTCTAAAGGAAAGTCATCATGATCCGGCATGTGGGCCCTTGGCATCAAACTTGTGGACTTCAAGCCCCATGGAAGCCCAAGCTAGGCTTGTTCCTCCAAAACTGTCCTCAAAACGAGGTCCTCTAAACAAATAGTCACACCCTCCAAGTATCTCGAGTCAAAATATCATGGCAAATGAAAACTACATCTAATAAACAAGGCACCTAAACATGTGCATCAAAACTACCTCATCAAATTAAACAAATGCTCCAAGACCCTATACAAATGACCAAGTTTAGGTATGGGAGGGGTGTCATAAAAGTCCTATTGGGTAGACCAAAACCCTCAAGTAGGGATTGCTCCCAAGGGTGCCCCTTCAAGGTTATGTAGTGGATGATGAGGTGGATAAGGGTTTAGACTTCATAGGTCAATGAGTTTCATGACATACAAGGGCTTGTATTATCTCATTTATGGGTGCCTTTGTAGGGGGTGTGCTGCACCTTCTTCCTCAATGCAACCTTTTTCCAAGCCCATTTATTGCCATTTATTAATTAATCAATGATCCAAACACGTGTGCACTCCCAATAGTGAATCGATTAGCTTGGGGTGGCAGTGACACAATGTCACTTGAACGAAGGGGTCCACAAAGTGCCATAGGGGTAACTATGCAAAGCATTGTAATGCACTTGTGTTAGTCTTGTATTCAAGTAGGATATTTATTATGTGTTTGATATTGCGCAGGTCTTCAATTCTTTTAAGAGAGCAGTTCGTCGTTCCCAAGACCTGACTGGGCGAGCATCTAGAAGTTTTATTTTAGGCTCTTACCTTTTGCCAGCAACAATCCCCTCGGGCCTTCAACCCCTTCTTCCCATGAAATGAGGTACATGCCCTTCTTGGGTCACTAAATTCAAAGGGTCTAGAAGAGGGCAATATGATGGGAATGTAATGAGCGGAAAGTTGTAAGTATGGTGGGGAATGGTACAACAACCTCTCAAGGGACCCTCAGTCACAAACTTCCCCCAAAGGTTGGCTACTTACTAGTAAATCTATGACAATCATTAAGGTGAAACATGGCTTGTTGCCGCCTTATACACACCTGGGAGATGTGGAAGAAATATTCAATCCACTCGGTGTGTTCTTGGGGGCAAGTGAGAGTTAAGGTGCTGTCACCTAATCCTCAACTCCTAAGTCTAGGCCAACTCCTAGCGAAGCCAAGGGGGGTAGTCCCTAATAAAATAATCTAAGGCTTAAACTGAAATCTAAGCAACTAGTATTCTAGGAGTTTAATTCATTAACCAATATAAAACAAATTTATACTAAAGCATACACAGATCAATTAATCACCACAAGATACATAAAAATATACTTGCATAAAAAGATACTTGGGACAAATGTTAGATGCAAGTAAATCAAATTTGCTTCAAAGTAAATGACTGAAATAAAGTGCTTGAAGCAAATGGCTTTGTAAATGTAGAAATGAGACCAGTGCCTTAAAGGTATCGTGGACAATGTAGAGTGTGTGTTTTATTAGGATTTATTGATGGTAGGTTAATGAGATAAATTTTATCGCATGGAAATAAAGTGTTTGATTAAACTAGATTTGGCCTCTCAAGAGGTTATCCCTTTAGCTCAAAGATTTGCTGAGAACTTGCCGAAACCCAATGGTTCCACCAACAAGCTCACTAGAAGTGTTAGATGTCCAACATTGAGGGGAACAAGCTCGAGGTATTCAGTGAAACTTCGCACACTCCCCCTAGGCGGTTCTTAAAGCCAAGCAATAATTCTCTTTTAAGATTTTCCTATTAATCTATCATCACTGACCAACCCAGCGTGTATGAAACTTACTCCCAGAAGATCGAGACAAGCTCGCAATTGGAAGGGTTAGGAACCACACTGGGAGATGAGGGGATTTGTTTATTTAAACAAGAAAGCAAAGTATCGAAAGGGAAATGTTTTTCTAATTACTAAAGTCTTCACTGACCAGCCTCTTGCGAGGAGCTGAGGAGACAGTTTGTTTCCAACTTTGAAATGGGAGGCAAGCTTGTATAAATAGCAAAGGGTGAAGATTCCCAAGAGAGGAGGGCGCACCAAGTGTGTGGATAAGAATGCCAAGTGGTAGCCACAAGGCTGCCACCTTTCCTTTAATCCCCAAGGATGACAAGTGTGAGCAAATGGAAGAGGGGGAGGGTGCCACCTCTCAAGAGGTAGTCAACCCTCTCTTGAAATGCGCCACCTCTCTTCAAGAGGGACACACCTCTCTTTAGTGGAAGCTTCTAACTCAACCATTCCTCACCCAATCACTCCTAACAATCTTTAACATGTCTCTTAATGCTGCCACATAGCCTTCCTAGGCTTTATTTCATCCAAACATGTTTCTGACATGTTTCCCAAAAATAGTGCTTGCTGATTTTTTACATGTTTTTTGGGTTTTTTGCGTAAAATTGACTTTTTAGTGATTAAAATCACTAATTTCATTCACCAAAGTGGGTATTTAGGTAATGTGGGTGCTCTAGGTCCAAAAATGAGCACCTCCAAGGCATATGAAGTCCCCTAGTACCACTTTTTATTACAACTTTAATTTTTAATTAAAAATTCTCGTTTTACGGAAATTGTTTAATTAACTGAAAAAAATTAAAAAATCCTAAGGGGGACTTAACACATTTCCATAAAACTTTAGGAGGATGTTTAGCATGGTAATATACATTACACACTAGGCTTGGATCCATGCTAAGTCCTAACCATGAGTATATACTCTAGCTTTGGAGAAATTGAGTGAAAAAACTTGGAAAGTATAAATTGCTTTTAGACTACAAAATACAATTAATATATAAAACAACACTCCCGAGTAACAACTCATGCCTAAGTCGAAGGTGGCTAAGACCTTTTACAAGTTCATCATGCAACATCTCTTATTACAATTCCCAGGATGTTAGAATTAGGGCAGTAAAGCAAAACAATAGTATCTTTTTAATTTTAGTGAATAAAACAACTAGATCTAGGATTCAACAAACTCAAACACTTTAACTAGTATACAGATTTATGAGATCTAAGGTGAGACAGTAATAAACTCAGTAAAACTAAATCTGAAGATCAGTAATAAGACTTAGATCTACTGTTCAAGAGTTAAACAAGAACTCTACTACTTGGATAGTGAACAGTTCAGGATAAAGCAAGACAGTGAAACAGATCTATAAGACTGAACTCAAAATATTACACAGATCTGTAGATCTAAGAGCAATATGATCATAAACAGTAAATCAACTTATAGACATAATAAACTCAATACATATAACTCAGATCTAATAGCTGATGTACAAAACTAAAAGGATCAAACAGTACTGAAGTTAAAACAAGATCCAGATCTGAAGGTGAAGGATAGATAGCATACCTTGCCTTGATCCTTACCTCTGAAGAAGTCACAGCCAACTAGAAGGATATAGAACCATTTATAATTATGCTCAGGTAAAGTCTAAGTCATAGGTCCACCTTATAGGTTGGATCTCTATCCAAGATATGAAAAACTTTCTTGCCACCAAAGGAATGAAACCAGAAGGACTTCAAACAGTCAAACCCTCAAACTGAAAATGCTCAAATCATCCAAACCCCACACAGGAAGAAAACAGTGGATAAACCCTCACTCTTGTGGCTTAAAAGAAAAACTCCACAGTAGTATAGAAGGGACTGCACCCTACAGGCTCATCACAGCAGTAAGGAGAAGCCACAACTCAAAAGAAAACTGACCAAGAGGGGGCCGTACCTCATATACCTCACAGCAGATAAGAAAGAGGGGCCACACCCTACAAACTCAGCTCACAGCAGAAGAAAAAGAGGCCGCGGCTCACCCAGCATACATAGCAGGATAGGAAGGGGCTGCACTCAATAATGGAACCCAGCCACAGTAGGTTCTGGAGAGGCCACAGCTTGAAGGCTCACCACACAACAAAGGAGGAATGGCCGCACCTCACACAAACCCCCTCAACAGAAAATACAAGAGGCCGCATCAAGGGAGAGTCTTCACCAGCAAAAGAGGGCCGCAACAACCTTAGGCAGACTTCCATACAAGGGCCGCAGCATGAAGAGAGATCCACAGACATAGAAGCATTAGAGCATAGGAACAAGTGTAATATGAGAGGGGTAGGGGGGTTCTATAAATAGTTTTTAGGTTAGGTTAATAAAAGTAAAATTAAATAAATTAATCATGTTTAAATTAAAACATTTAATTTAAACATGATACAATAAGTATTTAATTTAAACTTAAATTAACTCAAAAGACAAAGACAAACAAAAACCCCAAATCAACACAAGTAGGGGTAAGGGAGGGGTAACAAGGTGGCAATACTCATTCATTCATTTTCCTGGTGATCTTGTTACTTTATCATCATTGCATATGGGACTTATTCCTCATGTGGTCATGTCCTTCTTCAGGGAAGGTCATATACCAACATAATACTTGATCGAAGATCAAGTAGCCCCAGAACTTTTTCTGGGGTCTTATCCACCAAGGTTAAAGACCAAGGATCAACCCATGCCGTATGCATGGGTCCCTGGACATTTCCAGGGGTCCTAGGCTTATCTAGGGGCTTTAACTGCTTGATCCTAGACCAAGAACCCCAGTCGTATACTGGGGGCCCTCTCAGGGGTCTTTACTGCTTGGTTCTAGACCAAGAACCCAGTTGTATACTGGGGGCCCTAACAAGGGTCTTTTGCCATGGCACTAACTGTTTGGTCCCAGACCAAGTACCCCAGGAGTGCACTGGGGGCCCTAGATCTCGTCTAGGGTCTTAGCCATCCTCCAGGAGAATGGTTCTTGCAGCTGCTTATAAATTTAACACAGGAGGGTATGGAAAATGTGAAAAAGCTTGGTCTTATTGACCGGATGAACTTCTGAACTCTGAATTTTGAACAAGGAATTGTTCAATCTTTGGCGACTCGTTGGAATTGTTCAATCTTTGGCAGCTTGCTTGATAATGGTGCAACTTTTCACATGAATTTTCGGAGAGACTTCTTTGAAGAATTGAATGAAAATGTAGATGGTGCAATAAGCTTTGCAGATGGATCTGTTGTTGTCCTTATACACACTTGTAAACGTGAGCTAAGTTCGGCTCGCTTAGTGTGTCCTTGGAGGCACAATGCCTAGGTTCACAACCCACACTGTCACTTTGACCGGAACCTCTTCCGTCTAGGCTCACTCCTAGGGAAGCCAAGGGGGGTAGTCCCTAGTTTCTAGATTAGTTTTAGAGTTAAGTTCTAGGAGTTAGTTTTAATTATTTACAAGGTTTGGGGGATTCTAATCCTAAGATGCACAAGCAGCAATGCAAGATGCAAAGGTTAGTATGTAAAGCAAGCCTTTTCCTAGGGCAACTAAGACTAGTGCCTACAGATTGGGCAAGGGGTCAACTAAGTTAGAGGGTTGTTCGTTACATGTAGATTACAATATTACTTACAAAGAATAATTAAACTCAAAATAGTTACAAGATTTACAATTTAAAGAATGATAGATTACAACAACAAGCTAACCAATTATCTATTTGTGTTTGTGTAGGATATCAAGAGATTAAAACATCACATCACATCATCATCAAAGCATCAAGATCATCATCACCAATACATTGAGAAGAAGAAAAGATAAGCACAAGTATTAGAGATGAAGACCAACCACCCTTAAATATTAAACCCACAAGTAGTTTTAAAGAGTTAAGTCTCGGGTTAAATTGCTAAACTTTCTTAAGGTTTTCAAATTTTATTAAGCTTTCACCAAAGCCTCCTCCTCGTATTGCCAAATAACTGCTGGATGCTCAATAAGTGGCTCAATAAGTGTTGCCACCCTAGCTTCACAGGTCAGCCCAAAACAAGAGTACTTCCTGGAGAGGACACATCCTGTGCGCCGTGAGACAGTCTCATGCCTACACCCTCCGTTGTTTTCCTCAAGCCCCGTTTTAGATGGTGAAGATGGTGGTCTAAGCTACCCTAAAGAGTCTATTAAGTTTATATATTAGTTAAGTAGACTTTTAGGAGTGTTTAGGAGTGTTTTAAAGATTTTATGACACTTCTTAATGGTGATTTAGTGACTTGGCCGAAACTCACTTTCGCCTTAAAAATGTGTTGTTTAAGTTACAAGATCAAGAGCATTAACACATGTATATGTCACTAAAATGCACAATATAGATAGCTTGAAGATGAATAACAAAAGGCAAGAAAAACTTGCCAACCAATAGAAGATATATAATCACAGTTATACCATGTTCAATAGCATTTAAATAAAAGCATCAAGTGTGAAAGAGAAGAAGATTTATGTGTGCCTACTTATCATCTTAAAAGAAAGAAGTTACTCTAAGCATATGGTATCAAAAGATCTATGCAATAAACAGAACACCATTCACTTAGTTAAGCATTTAGTTCATAGATCTAAGCATGAGACATAAAAATAAGCATTTGTAGTGGACTAAGCATGCATGAGATCTAGTTAAGTTGATTTAGGTGCCCAATAGGCTTAAGCTAGAGTGTTATCAAGTGTATTAGATCTAGATCTAGGATATTAGAAAATTATAGCATTTAGATCATTAACCACATGTTAAAACCCTAACCTAACCCTTTGGGGTATTCCTCTCCCAACAAGGTAGACAATTATTTATCTTGCTTATTATTAAAAATTATTGAGGAAAGATACAAGCAAGCAAAGAAGCAAACCAACAATCAAGCAAGAAGCAAGCAAAGGGAGAAAGAGAAACAAGCAAACCAAAAGACAAGCAAGCAAACCCTACCCCACGTCCTAGGGTTTGGGAGATACCCTTTATCTCACAAACCCTCACGTCCTAGCAAGAGAAAAGCAAAAAGAAAGATAAAAATTAAGATCTAGACTAAAACCCTAACTACCCAAGGTTCACATGTGGGAGGGGGCCGTTCCCTTTTCCTCCCACAAATGTGAGCCACTACAAGCAAGCAAAAGAAGGAGAAAAATGTACAAGAAAGCCTAGAAATTGACAAAGGAGGTTGAGAAATAGCTACCAATCCCTTTGGGGGTCTTTGAGTGTTGTGTGGATGCCTTTGGGTAGCCAAAACCCCTCTCAACCAGATCTGAACCTGCAAAAACCAACAAGGTATCCTTGCAGGAAATGACACACAACCAATCTACAAATGAAGAAAAACTTTTGCCTTTTTAGGGCAAAAATTTTTCTTAAGAAAAATTTGAAATTTTTGATATAAAATGACCTATCTTACTAGATTATGTTAGTTGAAATATATGGAAGTGAACAACAATATAAGAGAAGAGTAAGGGTAAGAAATAGATGGAGTTTGAGTGTGTCTCAAGGGAGCCTTCTTGCTTGAGGTTGTCCCAATGAAACCCTTGAAGCTAAACCTACAAAAAACCTTGAACAATGATGGCATACAATAAGACAATATGTGCATATACTAATAAGATGACATTTCAATCCTATCTAGCATATCCAAATACACAGATCTACAAGCATGTGCATTACTAGATCTACCCAAATAACATTTTACCTTAGGATCCAAGGATGCAACCACCAAACAAAATATAGAACAAGTTTACCTCATAAGTATGGCAAGAAGAAGCATGTGCATAACTCTTCCAATAACCCTCCAAAGTTTCTTTATTCCTCAAGAAAAAGGATCTTGGAGAAAACTATCTCCAAAACCCTAAAGAGCTAGAAGATGGAAATGTGGAAGAAAGAGAGAGAGAGAGTGGAAAATCAAGTAGCATAACCTTAGCTCAAGATATGGTATGTTGGGAGTGAGGGGAGGGTTCCTTTTATACTTGGAGAGGCAAACTCACTCCTCTTGGATCAATGCCAAGTGTCCAACACCAAGCAAAAGAGGAGATCCCAAGGGTAGGGTGTTGAAAATAATGCTCAGAAATACACTATGTCATACCTCAGATTTCAACCTCCTATTAAGCTTCAACAATAAATCAATAAACCCAATTCTGAACTGTACTTAATGAGCAAAAACACTAAATGACAGATCTGAAACTAAATCAACAACGAAAATAACTTATAACAACATACAAAATCACACATTTGACACTAGAAATTTCTGGGCAATGCCCCTAGAAAAACCCAACATGGGAAAATCAGTTCAAGGAGATTTTATTATCGAGCTTTAGGAAATATTTCAGAGTTTACAGAAGCATTAATTTCAGCATTAAATACATAACTTATCTCAGCCTCCTTGCACAACAATCTTCTCGAAAACAGTGCCAAAAACTACCTTGAAAAATGTGCCTCTGCTATACGGCCCAGTACAGTCAGTACCAACTCTAAATCTGCCTCGAAAATGGTGCCTGGGAACTGTTGTTCTGCACAGAGCTCTGCTGTACGGATTTCTCACAGCAAGGTGCTTTGGAAATCGTGCCAAAATGCTCCTGAATGCCTGCCTCGATTTTTGTTCCTCCCTCTTGCTGTACGACTAGCATTAAATGCTGTATGACCTTCACAAATCTTCACTGTATGGACTGATATAAATGCTGAAATTTACCTAGGGATGCATGCCAATCCTTTCCTAGGGATGCGAGCCTATCCTCCTTGCTGCTGCCCTCTTTCCTCCAAGCTCAATCTCTCTTGGGATGTGTGACTCTTCACCTTCCCACTCCTCTCCTCAAAGTGTGCACCCTCCTTCTCCTAATGAGCTGCCTTTAACCAATTTTGAAATGAAACTCTCCTAACCCTTGATCTCCCTTGAGTGACTCTTCACTTTCCCTTGAAATCAATGGTCACGACTCAATCATTCGTTGATATCACTTTAATTAATAAAGTGACCCATAACATCATAAAGTCACTTTTACATTTCGAAATTAAAAGACTCAACTTTATAAAATCACTTTATAAAGTCACTTTATAAAAAACACATTATAAAGTTACTAGGAGAATATTTGCTTGGTCACTTCCGCATGCTGAGCGTTGCCAATGCAGAAGTACCTCCAAGCTACCAAATCTCAACACTCCCTCTTAGCAAGAGAGGTACTTCTGGTATCACCACCAGAATCTATCTCCATCTCATCAACTGCCATAGCTGCTCCCTCTGTACTAGAAGTCTCTGCTCCCTCTGAACATGAAGCCACTACTCCTACTGCACTGGAAGCCTCTGCTGCTACCTCCGCTGTACCACGAACTGAAGACATGCTCCTAGGAGACTGCACACTCTCTTGAGCATCCAACTGTGTTGATTCATGTCTGCTGAGTCCCTTGAGAGTCTTGGAAGAAGACTGAGTGCCATGTATCAACTCTCTCTCCCGTGCTACCTGCCAACTCTCCGACACAGAATCTGAGTCTAGAAATCCACTGGACTCCAATACAGGTCTACCCAACAACCTGTACAACCTCTCATACCTGACACCAAGCATTGCTGCTGTGTCAACAACTGCTCCCACAGGATACAAAAACACATGTCCACTGTTGAAAACAACTCCAAAACCACTCCCATCCAAAGCTGACACTGAGAGCAAATTAATTGTCAACTCTGGAACATATAACACCTCGCCAACCTCCAGAAGACCTCCTGACTCTAGTTGGAATCTCATCTTTCCAACCCCCTTTACTGCATGTTGTGGGCTGACTCCACAATTCACACTACAGTCTGAGTCTATCTCTGTAAGATTGAGGAAAACTGACCTCAACCCAGTCAAGCAAATACAACAACAAATCACTTGCTGTCCCAAGTGCCAAAATGTTGCCCACTGAACTTCAGAGCACAAGCTCTGATACCATGTTGAAAATAATGCTCAGAAATACACTATGTCATACCTTAGATTTCAACCTCCTATTAAGCTTCAACAGTAAATCAATAAACCCAATTCTGAACTGTACTTAATGAGCAGAAACACTAAATGACATAGATCTGAAACTAAATCAACAGCGGAAATAACTTATAACAGCAGACAAAATCATACATTTGACACTAGAAATTTCTGGGCAATGCCCCTGGAAAAACCGAACATGGGAAAACCAGTTCAAGGAGATTTTATTATTGAGCTTTCGGAAATATTTCAGAGTTTACAACAACATTAATTTCAGCATTAAATACAGAACTTATCTTAGCCTCCTTGCACAACAATCTTCTCGAAAACAATGCCAAAAACTGCCTTGAAAAATGTGCCTCTGCTGTACGGCCCTGTACAGTCAGTACCAACTCTAAATCTACCTCGAAAATCGTGCCTGGGAACTGTTGTTCTACACAGACCTCTGATGTATGGATTTCTCATAGCAAGGTGCTTTGGAAATCGTGCCAAACTGCTCCTGAATGGCTGCCTCGATTTCTGTTCCTCCCTCTTGCTGTACAACCAACATTAAATGCTCTACGACCTTCACAAATCTTCATTGTACGGGCTGATATAAATGCTGAAATTTATCTAGGGATGCGTGCCAATCCTCTCCTAGGGATGCGTTCCTATCGTCCTTGCTGCTGCCCTCTTTCCTCCAAGCTCAATCTCTCTTAGGATGTGTGACTCTTCACCTTCCCACTCCTCTCCTCAAAGTGTGCGCCCTCCTTCTAATGAGCTGCCTTTAACCAATTTCGGAATGTAACTCTCCTAACCCTTGATCTCCCTTGAGTGACTCTTCACTTTCCCTTGAGATCAACGGTCACGACTTAATCATTCGTTGATATCACTTTAATTAATAAAGTGACCCATAACATCATAAAGTCACTTTTACATTTCAAAATTAAAAGACTAACTTTATAAAATCACTTTATAAAAAACACATTATAAAGTTACTAGGAGAATATTTGCTTGGTCACTTCTGCATGCTGAGCGCTGCCAATGCAGAAGTACCTCCAAGCTACCAAATCTCAACATAGGGCGCACCATCTAGGGCTTGCACAAGAGATCTATGGTGTAGATGAGTGAAAAAATGTGTTGGGATCAAGCAAAGGGTGTGTGAGAGGCATGGGATCCGTGCTAGGTAAGTGAAGAGTCACAAATAATTTTTTTTTTTTAAATTATTTGGAATTTTCTAGAGAGAGAGGGCGTAACTCTTCTTGGAGGGTGCACCACATGGGGGAGATACAAGAATTTGAGGGGAATTAATGAGGTATAGGGAGTGGGGTCATCTTAAGGGATGACGTGGACGCCAAAGGGAGTGAAAGCTCAAGAGAGGGGGCCACACTCAAGTCACAAATTTAATTAAAAAGGAAAAACTTCAATCCCCCTAGGGGGGTGTGACTTTTGAGTGTAGAAGGTGGGTAAGGGGTTATAATAGGTTGGAAAAGGTTGGGAGGGTTATGTTTGTTAGAATATGAAAGATGTGTGCTCGTTTTACGATTGACAATACCCTTGTCACCCAACCATAGGTCGAAGCCACTCTCTGAGCACCTTAACCTTGACAGAGAATCACTTCGGAAGCAAACCCTAGGCTAGATAGCCAAACAAAGGGTAGCACACCTTTCCCCAAGGATAGTGCATCAACAAAGGCTGATCAGATGTTCCAAACCCTAGCCAAGAGATAGTCCAAGCCAAAACGTAACTGCTAGCTGCGGCAGCTGCACCAACAACTCTCCTCCAAACCTGCGCACAAGACTGTAACTGCACTACGCAGAACTGGCTCTCTGCAACCGCTGAGATGTGTCAAATGAGAGACTGGCGCCCTGTATTTATAGTGGTTCTGGCAGACTTACTGGGGCTGACTTCTCCTTCTGGGTACCTGTCTGTTCAGTATATTATTATTTCTTTTGGCCGACTTCTTCTTTTGGAGGCTAATAACCTAATATAAATTATCTTCTTGAGC
>WSFP011411682.1:0-24471 GCA_009831015.1 Picea engelmannii
TCTTTCCCATAGTTAATGTATTTATATGGTTTCATAGTTATGAGACTAAGTGTTGTTGTGTGAGCAATAAAGTTCTTCTCTCCCTTTCTTTTTCCTCTTGTAAACTTGCCCGTTTTTCCCTTTTGTTCTTCCCCTCTATTATGCATTTTTGGTTCTATACTTTGTGATGTTTATGTGGTCGCGGGTTCTCAGGGTAGCCAATTGAAAAATCATCATCTCCATCTATATATTTACATCACGACTCTGACCGACCACCGTTCGTTTGCATACTTAGCCAATTTCTTCTAAACTTGCCCATTTTCCCCTTTTGTTCTTACCCTCTATTATGCGTTTCTAGCTCTATACTTTTGTCACATTTCTATGATCGCAGGTTCCTGGTGTGGAAAAATGAAAAATCATCATCTCCATCTATATCTTCACATCAAGAGTCTAACCGACCGCCATTCGTTTTCATACTTAGCCAATTTTATGAACGCGGGTTCGCAGATAGGTGCTATTGAACTTTGACAACCCATGTTCGAGGTATACATCTTACACCCAAAAATTACGTGCTCTACAAGTTGACCCCAGACTCCTCGAACTCGCAAGCCTACCTCTACCTACAATGACTCCATCTGTCCGACCTGCCTTTCCATACTTACTCGAGTCTTCAAAGTTTCGCGAGTTCACGCACTCCCGGGTTCAGAAAAGTTAAAAGCATTTTTCGCTCCCCTCCACCCCCAATACCTTCCACCCTTCTCAATGCACATTAATTATGATTTTACTAATGAAAACTGACCAAACAGGTTCGAAAATATTGTCTTTAATAAGCGGAAATCTCGAGGACATCTCCCATTAAAATGAATAAACAGGCAAATATTATGGGATCTGATAAAAAAAAATTGCGTCCATTTTGATTTTGCAAAAAGTGTTGGCTATTTTAGTTTTTTAAAGGCATCATCATAGTAGCAGTTCAATATTCTACCACCACACTGCCATCCATGAAAATGTCATCCATAGATTTCTTGACATCATGTCCCTCTTTAATACTGTGCATATGTTACAGGTTGTCATATTTGAGAATCTGCTTGCATATGGGAATGTTAACTCGTGCTATTGGTGACTATTAAACACACATATTCAAAAATATTGGCATTAATAAGCATAAAGATCGAGGGCATATTCCATTAAAATGAATTAAGCTAAAATCTACAGAAGATTATACTATCATCCTCCAACATTGATTTTAAATACTTATTCCCATTTCTCCCTATCATCGAAGAGTTGGGCTTTAAGGTGCCTCCATTGTAATGTTCCTGGTCATGGATGTGAGACAACTTAGATATACCATTCAGGCCCAATTTAAAGACAAGGGAATGGTTTTATGTGACGCCAACTTTGAGCAAAAAAAAGCTTTGTTAGCCAACATAAACTCAGACACACAAAAAAAAAATCAAGTGTCTTGTGATTGGTGTTGTCCATGTATTCGATGCTTTGGATGGTTGAAAGGCTTGCCTGAATATTTGTGTGTTTATATTCTTTGTTTTCTTACTGGGAGTTGGAAGAGACTTTCAGGTCACCTGCAAAATGCTCCTTCATTGAAGTATATAGTTTCTTCCAACAACACATAATTTGGCAAGTGTATCAAATTCTCCAGACCACACAAGAATTTATCTTTCGTCGGAGGAGTCACACATACTGTGGCTTAAAAAATGGTCTTTAATATTCGGAAATGACGCGAAATATTACTCCATTCGCGAATATATTCAGAAGGAAATCATAAATTTGGATTGTCGCGAGTATGAGAAACTGTATGGGTGGTTGAATCGACATCCTAAAATTACAGAAGTTTCTATTTCAAATTTTGTTGAGCTACTTTTGGGTGTCGTAATAGAATTGAAAGAAGGTCATATTATTTGTCAAAGTTTGTTCACTGTCCTCTGGATGTAGTAACAGACTCCACTTACAATCAACTTTCTATCACCACTGCATGATTTTTTATACTATTCCTATGCATATGGTTGCATCTAGGTCGATGAGATTTCCCCTGTTTGCACATATATTCTCCTCCTACTTGAAGGTGGGTATATAACCAGGGAACGACACTCTCAAAACTTTCTAATTCCTACATCGACCTGTAACTAGGAAAAGTTAATGGGAAGGAATTCTAGATTATTAACTTTGCAACACTTTCTGAGGATTACTTTATACTACCACTTTCTGTAAGAAGTTTCGCCTATTCAGGTAATGATTTGGTTTCTAAAAATCACCTTTTACTACCATCTTCATGTAAACATTTTATTTCATTCTTTAGAAGAGACCTTAATGTATTGATGTATTCCAGAGCTGCTTCCACCTACAATTTCTTATTTTTTAAAATATAGAAGAATGTATTTTTTGAACACACAGATGTTCGAAAAGTTTTAGGTGTTGTTTGGGATTCACATCCTTCAAGGATGTTAATTAATCACACAATTAATATTTCTTGTGCCAATGAAATTGAGTCATCATCCACTATGGCAATTTCATTAACACTGCAATGTCAGATAATAGATGTCTGACATGTGCCTAATGTCAAGGTCATTATCGCATAGGACAACCAACGTCCAAAGATTTATGGACTCAAAGAAACATTGTAGTTTTCATGACAAATCAACACTAAAGTCGATGTTCTTTGCAAGTCTGACACTACTGCAGTCTAAGTGATTTGACAATGCCAACCCTACTTGTTCATCGCATTGTCGTAGTGCAATCAATAAAACTATTCCCATTTCCACCGCCAATGTCAATGTCTGAAGCCAAAGCTATCTGGAGCCTACGATCACCTCCAGTGTGGATGCCTAAAGGTGAAACTACCTGGAGCCTGCGATCACGACTTCTTGCACTTGACATTAGTATCAGTAGAGATCGAAATTTTATTGTATGTCGAGTCTTTTACTGCATCTAGAGGTCGCTCAACACTCTTTAACATAGAAACTGGTTATCTGTCAAGTCTGTTACAACTTTGGCATAAAACGTTCTGTAATTTTATAATGTTGATTCAAACGTGCACATAGTTTCTCACGTTCGTAGGCATCTGAGTGTATTCGGGCATGGAGTAATATTTGGCATCACTTCCGAACATTCCAGACCATTTTTTGGCCTGCCATGTCTTCCACCCCTACGTCGGAATATATATTCTGATGTGATCTGCAACATTTGATACACTTTCCAGATCTGTGCTGCTGGAAGAAGTTGTGTACTTCAACAGAGGAAAATTTTGAAGATGGCTTGGTCGTCCCTTCCAATTTACAGTAATAAAACAAAGAATTTCAACATACAAATCTTCAGGCAGGATTTTCAACCAAATATGTGATCGAATATAAGGAGAATAACAGTCACAACATAATTGGTTTTTTTTTTTTTTTAGTCTCAACTTTTGTTGGCTAACATGTTTTGTTTCCCCCAAAGATGACGTCACATAAAACCAATCCATTGTCTTTGAATTGGGTCTGAATCACATCTGTAATTTGTCTCATATGTCAATGATCGGGAACATTACAAGGAAGGCACCTTAAACCCCAATTTTTCGACAACAGAGGGAAATTAACACTTAGCAAAGTATGGAATGTTGAATAACCAGACAATGCAAGCATGCCATATCTAGAAGAGATGAGCTATTCAAAAACCTAGGATAGATATAGTTGGCAACACTAATGAAGTTCAAGACCTAAAATTTATATTCATCTTGTTGTTTTTTACGAATCAAGCATTTGATGGTCAAGTTGAAATCTATAAAATATTTTCAACAAGCTTCATTATTGTACATATTTTCTTTTTTTTGTCGGTGATGGGCCCAATCACAGTCATTATGGAAAATAACATCACATGTATTTTGTAACCCAATTTATTTGAATATAGAATATTTGAGTTTTTTGTATGGTGTTTTCCAATCTCTGGTGTTGCTTTTTATTTTATTTTTTACTTTTTTTGTGTGTCGTTAAACATGGATGACAAGCTTTTCTTTCTGCTACCTAGCTCTTCGATTTAAATAAAGGACACTATGTTCGCTCCTTACATTTTACATGAAACAATATTTTTTCATAGGCCATACTTATGTGGTGCCCGCCCTATACTTAAAGAAAGAAATGGGAGGACATGTCCTGCTTTGATTCTTCGGGGTCTCGTAAATAGAATGAATTAATGACTCTAATACAACAAGGGAACTCAAGTGTTGACGTCATGTTCCTATTCAATATTTTGCATATATTGCATCTTCTTCTATTTGATAATATCTGTGCATATAAAAAATGTTGCATCATATGTATATATATATATATTTATTTATTTATATTTTTCTTTCTATTGCTTATGGGTTTCAACAAAATTTGTGAATCAAACAACATCCTGCAAATTGGAAGATGATTTTCATTTGGACCAGAAATAATCTATTAATATATATTAATATGAATACTATTGGAATAAATATAAACACTTTCTCTTTAAATTTTCCCTGTTTTCTCCCCCTCTATTATCCTTTTGTGGTTCTATATTTAGTGGCATCTCTATGATCACGACTTCCTAGATTCATGGGTTGGCATATGCTTATCTTTATCTATATCCTCACACCATTAGCCGGATCGACCGAAATCCCTTTCAATACTTAGTTGATTATATGACCACTGGGTCCCGAGTTTGCCGTATCCAACACTTATGTCGCATGTTTCGTCATATACATCTTGCACCCAAAGAACTTTTGTGATCTGCAACTTATGCTTTTACTAGTGAGGACTGACTAGGGGTTCGAAAAGATTGGCATGAATAGACTAACAATAGATGTTGTTCTGTGAGATACTTATCCCTTTTTCCTTTTCTTCTTCCCATTCATTATCGCTTTCTGGTTATATACTTAGTCATCTTTCTATGATCGTGGGTTTCAGGGTTGGCGGACTGACATATATTCATCTCCATCTATATCCTCACATGAAGAATCTGATCGACCGTTGTTCCTTTCCATGCTTAGACAATTTTATGGCTGCAGTTGTCGGGTTTGCCCTTTCGAACTTTGTTGCTTCTTGTTCTGTGATATACATCTTGCACTCAAAAATTTTGTGATCTACAATTCCACTGTGAACTCCTTGAACTCGCGAGCTTCACTCTACCAAGATTCACAAATGTTTCAAAGTATCTGTCGCTGCCTTCCATCCCCACTAACTTCACACCCTTCCCAAAATACATTGATTATGGTCTTACTAGTGACAACTGAACACACTGGAACGAAACCATTTTTTTTTCTTTCTATTTCTTATAGGTTTCAACGAAATTTGCGAACCAAACAAAATCCTACAAATTGGAAGATAATTTGCATTTGAACCAGAAATAATCTATTAATATATATTAATATGAATCATATTGGAATAAATATAAGCACTTTCTCTTTAAATTTTCCCTGTTTTCTCCCCCTCTATTATCCCTTTGTAGTTCTATATTTAGTCGCATGTCTATGATCACAGCCTCCTAGATTCATGGATTGGAAGATGCTTATGTTTATCTATATCCTCACACCATGAGCCAGATCGACCGCGATCCCTTTCAATAATTAACCAATTATCTAACCACCGGGGCCTGGGTTTGCGGTATCCAACACTTATGTCCCTTGTTCCATCATATACATCTTTCACCCAAAGAACTTCCGTGATATGAAACTTATGCTTTTACTAGTGAGGACTGACCAAGGGTTCGAAAAGATTGACATTAATAGATGAATAATAGATGTTTTTCTGTGAGACACTTAGATGATGTTGTTCTGGTTATATACTTAGTCGCCTTTCTATGATAGCAAGTTCCATGGTTGGCGGGCTGAAATATATTCATCTCCATCTATATCCTCACATGACGAATCCGACCGACCACTGTTCCTTTCCATAGTTATCCAATTTTATGGCCGCGGTTGCCGGGTTGGCCCTTTTGAACTCTGTTGCTTCTTGTTCCGTGATATACATCTTGCACTCAAAACTTCTGTGATCTACAATTCCACCGTGGAATCCTTGAACTCACAAGCTTCATTCTATGAGGGTTCACAAATGTTTCAAAGTATCTGTCGTTTCCTTCCATCCCCACTAAATTTATGCCCTTCCCAAAATACATTGATTATGGTCTTACTAGTGACAACTGAACACACTGATACGAAACAATTGGCACCCAGACCTCTACCATATACAAATTGAATGTCAGACTTCGACATCGTCCCCTCTTCCATGTTACACATTATGCATTCAAATGTTCCAAGCACTACAATTTGATCATCGGGGCCTCGCGTCTTCTGGGGAGACCTTGTCACCCTATTTTGGATCCTCACGTTGGCGGGTTCATGAAATCTCTAATTCCTAGTCACTGTTTCCTCTTCCGTCCATCCTCATACTTCTTTCCAAATATGCAACACTAAAGGTTTAATGCTAAGACGTCATCATGCAACAACCGTAAATATTGTCATTAATAAGAAAAAGCCTCGAGGACTAACCATCCCTACATAACTTTTCTAGAAACATGTAGAGAATATCTTCCCAGGTGATGGGAAAGCTATTACAAATTTCAAGATATTAGCGAAAACAAGTCTGGGCTAGCGTTTCCCTATTCCATACTTGGACACTTTTTGATTGCAGTTTCCTGGACTAAGGGCCTCAAAATTGTTTTCCGAATCTTCCTTGACTTGCAAATAGTGCCACGAGTTCCGCAATATATAATTTATCCGTTGGAATTCCCTATCACGAGCCCAACCATCCGGAATTCCTTTCAATACTTAGTCCCAAGTTGGTTGTATCTCCATGACGTTGTACATTTACTGTGTATTTATTCTGGCCTACCGTTTCCCTTTTCCATACTTAGACAGTTTTTCGATTGTGGGTTCCCGGACTGGCGGGCTCAGAATTTTTTTCCAATGTTCCACAACTAGAAAATAGTACACATAATGCACCATCATGCCCTCTTCCATGTTACATGTTCTGCGTTCAACACTCCCGAGAGATACAATTTGACCCTCGGGCCCTCACCTCTGTTGGTTGTTTCTTTTAGCCCTATTTCGAGGCGTCACCAACCGCTTTCGATAATTCGCCATTCCTTAATTGTTGTTCCCTGTCCCTGCCACCTTCCTACTTTTCTCTGGCTATGCAATTGGCAAGCTTCGTCATGCATGAAACTTAAACATGTCATTAATGAGTGAAATGCTCGAGGAGATCTCCCACACCTCTTCCATATACAAATTGACCATTGTACTCCCATATCATCCCCTCTTCCGGGGTACACATTTTGCACTCAAGTTCCGAGACATACAATTTGACCCTTGGGAAGTCACGTCTCATAGGGAACCATTGTCACCCTAATTCTGAAGCCTGTCCGAACGCTTTCCATACTTTCCCATTTTATGGAATCTCTTTTGCGGTTCCTCAGGTTGGCGGGTTCACGAAATCTCCAATTCTTAGTCACTGTTTAGTATGCTCGACCAAGGTTTAATGCTAACAATCCATCATGAAACAACCATACATAATGTCACTAAAAAGAAAAAGCATCGACAAGACAGTGAAATTTAAATGAAGCTTGACTCCTCGAATTTAAATTAATTTATCTTCTCTTATTTTCTCTTATTTTCCCAGAGACATGCAAAAAATATCTTGCCACACAATGGGATATATATTACAAGTTTCAATATATTAGCGAAAACGAATCCACCCAGTCGTTTCTCTATTCCATACTTGAACTCGTTTTTTGATTGCGGGTTCCCGTATAGGCGGGATCACATTTTCATTTCCATTGTTTTGTGTCCTGCAAACATTACTCGGACTTTCGCGATATACAAATTTCCCTCTGGTCTGTCCCACCATGCCCTCTTCTTTGTTATGCATTTTTGCACTCAAAAAATTTCGAGACATACAATTTGACCCTCGGGCCCTCAACTCCAACGGTTGTACCTTGGAACCCTATTTTGAAGCCCTCCCGATCGCTTTCGATAATTAGACACTCCTTAATTTCTCTTTCCCATCCCCGCGACCTTCATACTTATTTCTTAATATGCAATTAGTAACCTTTCATGCTAACAAATCACCATGCATGAACCGTCAACATTTTCATTAATGAGAAAAATGCTCGAGGAGATCTCCCATTAATACGCATTAAACCAATATCTGCGGAGAGTTATATTATCCCTTACGATTTTTCATCTCAAACATGGGTCATTGCGTTGGGTTGTTAAGGAAATATCCAATCCTTAGTTACTCATTTCTGTATCAGCCATGTTCACACTTCTATGTATGCAATTACTAATCTTTAATTCTAATAGTGCATCATGCAACAACCGTCAAAATTGTCATTAATAGGCAAAGGTCTCAAGGAGATCTCCCATTCACACGCATTTGGACCATGATTTACACAGGGTTGTATTATCCCTTCCAACTCTTCATTTCAGACATTGTGTGGAGCAAACAAACGTTCTTGTAAACTTATGGAAGTAGCTCGATAACAATTCTGTGGAGATACAATGAATATCTTCGGACGTGAGGACCAAAACTTCTAGTGGTTCAGGGCATACTCTTACTATTCATCTCGTTCTGCCCAGAACAAAGTGATTTGGACCTCTGGAATCGCTCATGCAAGATGCATCCCTGAGGTTTTTGAATATAAGGAGGTGGTCTCTTGGTGCACAAAAAAATATATTTCAAGCCAAAGAATTATTCCACTGCGCGACCATTCTCCCGTTTCTTTGTCACCTCAGGTTTTCTGCAAGATGTTAAGATTTCCGGAGCCAACATTGACCTTCAGAGGAAAAGACTGCAAGCAGTTCCTAGAAAAACATTATAATGGGTTGGATCTCTTACCCGAGTTCCTCGAAGACCCAAAAATAGTTCCTGAAGATATCACAAAGTTGCAGGTCAGTTCCTTTAGAAATCCATTACAGGAAATTGCTTGGTTGTTTAAAAGAATAACAGGACAGGAATCCACGACAAGCATTTCACGTATAGTTATTTATATTTTGTACTTAACAGTCAAGGAAAAATTCATTTTCGATTGGGGGAGGCAAATTTCCATTGAGATTTGTTCCAAGCTATCATGATTAAAAGAATCGAATAAATTTTATATGTCATCCTACTTGATTTTCGCAATAGTGCATTTCTGTCTGTTTCCAAAACTGTCTATGTCCAAGAAAATAAACTATGAATTCGACCTAGTAACATTCTGGTACAAGGCCTTGTGGAGGAACAAGGCCTCTCATTGTTTTTATGAGGTTTTTAATGAATTTGTCTCAGTTTTCAAAGATTTATTGTTAGGAAAGGATGCTCCCCAGATGTCTGGCTAGGAAACCAATTTTTTGGATAGGAACGACACACTTGAATAGAAGGAAAATTATAGTGTACTAATGGTCTTCGGCTCCAAGGAAAATCCTTCTTTCCTTCCATGCCACATCACGGACAAGATGTTTGTTACAGAAATAGCAAGGAAATACAACCATTGGTTGCATTTTTTCCATGACAAGAGAAAAAAACAATTCCTTCCTCTGCCCTGGAAAGTCGGGGAATCGTGTGCAGAAACGTCAACAAGATTGATGAATTCGTGAGCCATTTCAAGAAATTGAACCTAACATATGCTGAAAGGCTAAAAGGGTTCGACCCTAATGGGATTTTTCGAGAACATTTGTTATCAGTTGGATTTAGCAGATCTTTTACCATAGATGCCTGACGGAAGATAGAGATAGTGACAACAACACTCCTTCTTCTGACGATTGAGACATACATACATTGCAAAGTGCGATTGAATTGTACAGACAATAGGGAAAAGTATCCAGTGAGAAGAGTGCCCAGTCCCCTGTAATCACTCCCAATAGCACGATATCACAGAGCATCGCTTTAATGGCCCACCCCAATAAGAAATCAACCCAAAAATCTTCAAACAGAGGAGGAGATAAGAACCCTCCTCGTGCAAAAATTGATAGTTCTCACAAGCTTCCCCTGACGAAGAAGAGAAAAAACATTGCAGGGCAACCGGAGGAACCCGAAATTGAAAGTGAGCACATGTAGCTTGAAAATTGAATTGAGCACATGCACAAAGTTCACCTATTTGCGGATGCAATGCACCATAGTTCCACATTGGAAATAGTTGAGACCAACATTTTTTACGAAGATTAATCCTTCGTATTCCAGAGTGTTGCTTTTGACAGCCAATCTAAAAGTGTAATCATTGAAAAGAGAGATGTAACAAATAAGAAAGGAAAATCTCGTATAGAGATTAACTTTAGTAAAATGCGGTCGTCCCAAATCTCCCGATTTCACCGTGTAACCAGTGATTCTCTTGATGATTCCATTAGGGGAATTGAATTGGAGAATGCCAGACTGAACGACTGAGTCAAGGAATTGGAGGAGGCTTTCATTGCTACCCCAGAGTTTTCTAGTCCTTTAGAAAAAACCATGCCTCCTACCCCTACAGCCAAGTTAAAAGGATCATCTAGCCTCCTCACATCGTGTAGAGTCATTGTAGAGAAGAACATCAAGAAAAGAATGCAACTAATTACTGAAGCCTGGGAAACATCACAAAATATATCTTCCTTTCGAAAGAGGGAAAATGATTTGCACGGACATTTGCAGACGAATTTAAAAAATGAAGAATGTTTCTATGAACAGATGGTGACCCCTTTTTCCAAACATGCCATCAACAACTCGTATATGAAAATAAGAGAAGAGGATCTCCCCTCCCCAAAGAAGATCAAACAATTAAAGCATGCTGGAAAAAGAAAGTTCAAAACCTGCAGCTCATTGTCGAATCATGTGAACAAGCCATATCAGAGAAAGAAGAATTATTCAGAAACCTGACCCAAATAGACTTAGCCGAAAGTACCAACGAGGTTCAAGACCCAAACTTAATCCTCAAATCCTTGTCCTTGACCAAATAATCCTTCAATGAACAACTTGATATTTTAAAGGGGTTGTCTTTACAAACGTTTTACGACATCCTTTAATATGGTGTATATGAGGTCGAGAACTGGCTAGTGGACTATTCATCACACAATGAAGAAATTGAACAGGCTCTGCATAGTATTTCTATGGATCTAAGGAAATTATAAAATGAGCTTTTCGACATAGAAATCTGGGATGAAATCAATGTGACCCCCATGAGAAGCTACATTGAAGAATGGTTCCAATGGAGAATGGACAAGCTCATCGACGAAGGGAAACAATCAGTTGGCACGATTCCAGTGGCCATTGATGATAGCAACAAAAACACATCGACTTCATAGTAAGTCTATACTGATCACATCTTGTTTTCTTTATCAATCCAATTATTCTACCTCTTTAAATACAAATCTCTAACCTAAGACTCATAACTTCCAATTTCTTCTTTTCAGTTCTTCCTCTCTATCGTCGCGCACTTCTTCTTTCTAAAGTTATATTTCTTGTACTTATTTCTTTTATGGTCTTCGGGAGCCCCAATCCCAGTTTATATGACAAACACATTTAAATTTCGAGATATATGGAATAGATTCCATAAATATGTAATAGACATTGTTAATTTTTGATAAATTTCAAAGAAAACTAATTTGGGAATGAAAAATTTGTTTTCCTTCAACAATGTTTCATGTCAGGAAATTGTGCTTATTATATTTGAATTTTTAATGTGTATGATTCCTGGTCCTTTTTTCTAGGAACCTTTTGTTGCAAGGCATTATTAATTTTTGATAAATTTCAAAGAAAACTAATTCGGAAATGCTAATTTTTTTCCCTTCAACTATGATGGATGTCAGGAAATTGTGTTTATTATATTTGAATGTTTAATGTGTGTGATTCCTGGTCCATTTTACCAGGACCTTTGTTGCAAGGAATTATTATTTTTTGATAAATTTCAAAGAAAACTCATTCGGAAATGCTAATTTTTTTTTCTTCAACTATGATGGATGTTAGGAAATTGTGTTTATTATATTTGAATGTATGATTCCTGGTCCTCTTTTCTAGGAACTTTTATTGCAAGTCATTGAGACAGGAATTTTCTAAGTCCCATGTTTGAACTATACACACGTGAGGAAATTTTCTAAGTCTCATATTAACCTTGGGGGTCATCTACAAGCCAAATGTCTTGTGTCTGGCCCATGACATGCTGCCACAAGTCATCCTCTGCATGGATACCACATGTACTTCAAGTTTCTTCCCACGTGTCTGTGCAGTGCATTTATTCCCATTCCAACTTGGCAGGGACTACCCTACCATGCAACACTTGTTTAGTTACAAGATAGAAGATGAATTCACTATTCTCCATAAAATAAATGAATTTGTATTAACTTAGGTAAGACATATTTACTTATGATATTACAAGTTCTGGGGATGTTTCCTAATAAAATTCTAATGAATCCCTAATTGAAATGAACATTTCTAGATGAAGAGAAAAATTATTACCAGATGAAGACTTATGCAGATGCGCTTGGAAAGGACAAAAATACTCTAATTCTTTTGTATCTTTTGCCTATGATGCCTCCACACATACTCGGTCTCCATGCTTCCTCCATTGGCATTAGGAAAAATTAAGGGTAATGATCCCACTCTATGAGAATAGGAGGGGAATGCCTCTAAATTGAATCTATCTTCCCACTTCCCACAATTGAGTTGATATAGGTTGTATCATAATGGAAGGTAGACACTGTTGCGTGAAAAAATGGTCGATCATTCATTTTACCAGTCATTTCGGCACCGGTTATATCCATATATATAAATTTTTATGCATGCAAAAATTACTTGCAACCCTTGAACTGTATGCTTCGCTTAAAAGCAACAATGGTTGTTCTCCTATTAAAACTCAAACTGGAATAGGTTGATCATGTGTCAAAACTATTTCCTAGAGCGCTCCATGAATCTTAGCACGCATTGAACCTATTGTATGTGAACAACCTAAACTATGAATATGTATTATGTATCTAATAAAGACTCTCATCCCTCGATTGATTTGAAATAATTGATACATATTAATGAGTTGATGTGGTGTATTAACATGATTCATTGATTTCGACTCTACACTGACAATCTTAAGATCAAAGTTTGTCTCGTGTTGTTCTCTTTCCCCCTAGCTACTGTTGTAGTTGTGTCCCTTCTCCCACGCACGTGTTCATCGGGCTTCTATTAATACAAACCAAACCCCTTCCCCCTGCATACACATGAATTTCACTAGAGCAGTTTCTCGTGGTAAGAATTTCCATTGGATATGGCTACCCAAGTACAAGTATGGATCAATGGATGGTCAGTTCTTTCTTCTCTAGTGTTGGGTCGAACGTCATCCGTAAATAAGTCAAAAGTTTGTTTTCACTTCACTGTAAAGATAATATGATTGTTAGGGAAAAGGATATAACTATCCATTATAAATTAGTCGGTGTGAAAAAAAAGAGTAATTTTATTATTTTTTTCATGTGGTTCATGACACCGGATATCAGTGCTCGCTACGTCCACGGAAACTCCCCCTAAAATCTGTGAGAGAACATAAGGAGGCTGAATATTTTTGGAATATTGGGCCCAACAATATGAGAATATTATAGACCCATTTAAGGGCACAACATGTCACTCACAAGGAATTGAACCTGGGTGGGGAGAGTAACAATCATTCCTCCCAACTACCCAAGCTACATCCAATGTACATAGTAATTTTATTATTATTAATAGGTAAAAGTATATAATAAAGGGTTAAATTTTAATACTAAGATAATAGTTAATCAATAATAATTATTAAATAAGAATATAGTTAATAATAATTAATTAATTGAAATTAGGTAGGAGGTAGGAATTTAAATATAATTGAAAAAGAGAGTTATTAATGTATAAAAAGTCAAGTTATAAACTAAGAGGATAGTTAATTGATAATAATTGTTAAATAATAACATAATTAAGAGTAATTAATTATTGGAATTAGTTAGAGGTTAAGTAGGGAAAAAAGAAAAATAATTAATAATAATTAAAAATTAAAGGATTTTGGAAGGTAGAACATCGGTTAAACAAGGGAACATGTGAAAAGATGAAAAGTTGAATAATAAATTGAATAAAAATAAATAAATAAATAAAAATGGCTAGTTAATAATAATTATTAATTAATAAATTAAATTATATAATTAAAACTTTACATAATAATTAGAATTAATTAGAGGCTAGGAATAAGAGTAATTGAAAATTAATTAAAAATCATGGATTTAGGATGATTAAATTGAAAATTATGAATTTAGGATGATAAATTTTTTATTGATTAGAGAATGGAATGATGAGAAAGGCGGGATGGGTGGGGGTGGCGAGTGTTGTGCAGGAACATACAAGGAAAGGGTGGCGCATGAAAGCCATAAGAAAGGTTAGTTTGATTGTCTGATGCGATGAATGGCATATTTCCAAGATTGACTAAGTTTATACTCGTCTTCACGGTTAAAATTGTTAGGATGTTTTTTTATTTCAAGAGCTTCGTGTATGACTCAATAAGTGTAATAGGCTGTTGAGGCCAAGATTTTGGTTTTGTGAAAAAAAATTAGATGTTTAGAATTGAAATAGTGTTCAGCAATAGCCGATTTAGAGATGCGATTGTGGGTTGTGTCAATTATGTGTTCTTTGAGACAGGATTTGAAGGATCTTCTAGTTTGGACAATGTATGATTTGCCATAGGAGCAGGGAATTTGGTAAACTCCTGGGCCAAGCATTGGGTCAGATTTATCCTTGGCAGATCTCAAGGATTGTTGGAGAGTTTTGAAAATATTAAAGATGGTTTTGATATTATTTTTGGTAATAATTTTGGAAATGTGATCAGTAGTGCCTTTGATGTAGGGGAGAGAAAGGAGAGCTAGGGGGGGGAGAGGAGGAAGAAAAGTTTGACTTAGGGTTGCAGGTTGAGATAAAATATTTGTTAATTTGAGAGGAGGTATATCCATTTGACAAAATTTCCTTGGTTAAGTGGGATTTTTCTTTCTCAAGAAATTGGGGGTGAGATATTCAGATGGCTCGTGTGACAAGAGTTTTGAGGAAAATGGAATTTTGAGAAAGATGGTGATGGGATTGGGCGTGAAGGTATCATTCAATATGATTCTTTTGTGATAAAATTGGTGGGTAAGGGAACCATTAGGGAGGTGATAGATGAGAACATCAAGAAAGGGAAGGGATTTGTCCTTCTCCATTTCCATAGTGAATTGGAAATGGGGGAAATACTATTTAAATGGTTGAAGAAGGAATTCAGTGAGGTGAGACTGTGAGTCCAGATAAAAAAAGTGTCATCAACGAATCTGAGCCAAAATTTAGGTTTGAGATAAAATTTGTTGAGGGATGAGGTCTCAAAGTGCTCCATGAAAATGTTAGCAACCACGGGGTATAGAGAAGACTCCATGGTCATTCCTTTGGTATGTTCATAGCAAGTACCTTTAAAGGTGAAGAAGGTGGAGGTGAGGAAGATTTCAAGGAGGTTTAGGGTTTCATGGTGCACCATCTTGGAGATGAGGTCTAATGCTTCGGGGACAAGAATTTTGGTAAATAAAGAGACCACATCAAAGATGACTAGTAAGTCTTGGTCATAGAGTTTAAGATCACGAGTTTTTTGGATAAAGTCAGAGGAGTATTTAATTAAAGAGGAAGTTTTTCCAGTAAAGGGTTTAATTTTGATAGATAAAAAGCGGGATAAGGCATGGGTGGGGGCACCATAGTGTTAACTATAGGTTTGAGGGGAATGTCTTGTTTGTGAATTTTTGGTTGTCCATATATCCGGGGGGTTTTTAGGTTATGGGGAATAAATTTATTTTGAATTTTTGGGTATAGGGAAGAAGATTTGATGGCTTTAGTGACCAAATTAGTGATGGTATTGCAAGGGATTTTGGATAGAGGTTTGCTGGAAGAAGAGGAGAGGAGGTTTAGAATTTTGGATTCATATTCTGATCTATTCATGATGATAGTGACATTACCTTTGTCATTATTATCAAGATACTGAATATATTGATATTCATATTTAGTTAGATTGGGTTTAAGAGGTTTGGCACAAGAGGGAATTCTACCACAATCTTTCCTAATTTATTTCACTTCATGAGGGGGAATGATTTGAGTTACATAGACGATTGAGATAATAATATATTTGATGGGAATACATTGAGGAGATAGGGATAAATTAAATCCTTTCACTTAAAGGTGAAGGGAGGGCGGATCCAAAAAAAAGGAGGATAGGTTTATGACATTGGCAGGGGGTCGAGGAGGAAGATTGGTGGTCAAGACAAGGGAAGGGGGGATGATATAAGGGGTTTTAGATTGCAAGTTGGATGAAAGTGAGATTGTAGAGTTAGGTACCAAGGATGAGGAATTCAAGGTTAGTGATTGGGCAAAGAAAGATACGAGATTGGTCGACAATCTTGAATGCATGTTGGGCAAGGTGTTTAGAGGATGGTGCAATAATGGTAGGTCAGGAGAATTAGAGGAAGAAATGAGGGTTAGGTTAGAAGAAGAGGAAGCAGTGAGGAGAGAATAATCAATGGTTGGATAGTGCAACGTTGGAGGGTGAGAGAACTAAGGGAGAGAGTAATATGAGGTAAGTAAAATATTAAATTTGTGGGAAGATGATAAAAGAGAAAGTTGGGGGTAACACTTTGAGGTGATAAAATTGTTATATTTGTAAATATGTTGAGGTGTGGGAGCTTTAAAAATATTGAATGTTGAATTAAAGGATCCGCGATAAATAATTGACCAGATATCAAAAGAAATAAAATAATAAAGTTTTAAATGAAGCTTATCTACCTTGGAGGATAAGCAACTGAGCTCTGACTTGGAATGGTTGATTTTCGCCTGTAGAATCACGGTGCTAGCCTTGGGTAAAAATGAAATAAATATCAGGTTGGTGGTGGTGTCGGTGGATTTGATTGAAAAGAAAATCCATTCCCCCCATATCCAATTCACTATGGAAATGGAGTAGGACAAATCCCTCTCCTTTCTCGATGTTCGCATCTCTCTCCTCCCTAATGGTTCCCTTACCCACAAAGTTTATCGCAAAAATACTCATACTGAATGATACCTCTCACCAAAATCCCTTTGAATACCATCACTAAACTCATAACTAAATCCATCAAATCTTCTTCCCTAGACCCAAACATTCAAAAGAAACCAATTCCCCATAACCCAAAAACCCCTCGGATATATGGACAACTAAAAATTTAGAAATAGTACATTCCCCTCACACCCATAGTTAGTGCTATTGGTGCCCTTACCCATGCCCTTTCCCTCTTTTTGGCTATCAAAATTAAACCCTTTACTGGAAAAACTTCCTCTTTTATTAAAGACTCCTATGACTTTATCCAAAAAACTCGTGATCTTAAACTCAATGACCAAGACTTACTGGTCAACTTTGATGTCGTCTCTTTATTTACCAAAATTTCTATCCCCAAAGCATTAGAACTCATCTCCAAGATGGTGGACCATGAAACCCTAAACCTAATTGAAATATCCTCCACCTTATTCACCTTTAAATGTAATTTCTATGAACAAACCGAAGGAATAGCCATGGGTTCTTCTCTATCCCCCATCGTTGTTAACATTTTCATGTAGCACTTTGATACCTCCTCCCTCAACAAATTTCATCTCAAACCTAAACGTTGGTTCACATTCATCGATGACACTTTTTTATCTTGTCTCATGGAATCTCCTCACTGAATTTCTTCCTCAACCATTTAAATAACATTCCCCCCCATATCCAATTCACTATGGAAATGGAGAAGGAAAAATCCCTCCCCTTTCTCGATATTCTCATATCTCTCCTCCCTAATGGTTCCCTTACCCACCAAGTTTATCGAAAAAATAATCGTACTAACTGATACCTTCACACCCAATCAAATCACCATCCTTCTCAAAATTACATTATCCTGAAAACTCTTGTCACTCGAGCCATATGAATCTCTAACCCCCAATTTCTTGAGAAATAAAAATCCCACCTAACGAAGGCACTTTTGTCAAATGGATACACCTCCTCTAAAATTAACAAATCTTTTCGGTTACCCCACAACCCTAATTCAAACTTGTCTTCTTCCTCTCCCCCACATCCAAGGAACTGTTGATCACATTTCCAAAATTCCTGCCAAAAAGAATATCAAAATTGTCTTCGAGCCTTTCAAAACTCTCGAACAATCCTTTATATCTTCCAAGGATAAATCTGACCCAATGCTTGGCCCATGAGTTTACCAAATTCCTTTCTCCCGTTGAAAATCATACATTGGCCAAACTGGGAGATCCTTCAAAGTTCATCTCAAAGAACATATAGCTGACAAAACCCACAATTGCATCTCTAAATCAACTATTATTGAGCAATCTTTCAATTCTAAAAATCTATTTTTTTTACAAAACCAAAATCTCGGCCTTTGCACCCTATTACACTTATCGAGTCATATGTGATGCTCTCTAAATCGAAAAACAACTTAACAATTTTAACCGTGAAAATGAGTATAAACTTAGTCAATCCTGGAAACTTGTCATTCATCGCATTAGACAATCAAACTAATATTTCTTATGGTTTTCATGTGCCACTGTTTCCTTGTTTGTTCCTGTGCAACCCATCCCACCTCCCCGCCTTTCTCATCATTCCATTCTCTAATCAATAATTTTTTTATCATCCTAAATCCAGAATTTTCAATTTTATCATCCTAAATTCATGATTTTTAATTAATTTTCAATTATTCTTATTCCTAGCCTCTAATTAATTATAATTATTATGTAATTAGTATTAATTATATAATTAATATTTAATAATTAATAATTATTATTAACTAACCATTTTTTTATTAAATTTATTATACAACTTTTCATCTTTTCACACATTCCCTTCTTTAACCGATTTTCTACCTTCCTAAATAATTTAATTTTTAATTATTATTAATGATTTTTTTTCCCTTTTTTTTCCTCTGTACTTAACCTCTAACTATTTCGAATAATTAATTACTCTTAATTATATTATTATTTAACAATTATTATTGATTAACTATCCTCTTAGTTTATAATTTGACTTTTTATACATTAATAACTCTCTTTTTCAATTATATTTCAATCCATACCCCCTAACTAATTTCAATAAATTAATTAATATTAACTATATTATTTTTGAATAATTAATATTGATTAACTATATTATTATTTAATAACTATTATTGATTAACTATTCTCTTAGCTTTAAAATTCAACCCTTTATTATATACTTTTACCTATCAATAATAATAAAATTACTCCATTTTTTCGAAAGGGTCGTTAGTTCTATCATTTTCCCTAACGGTCATATTATCTTCACCTTTATATACCTCCTACCTCAATACTCTTTTTATACTTATTGATTTAACAGTCCATGATGATGGGTGGAGTGTCCACTCGAAAAGTTGGACTTTCCAGAATTACAAACATCTTTATAATGAAATGTGAAAATATGCTTACTTTAATTATTTGTGGTCAACTTTCTATGACCAATAAATTCAATCAACAATTATGACAATGACTTTGACTTCCTATAGAAAATGTTGTAGGTTCAAAGAAAAGAAAAAAAACATCATTCCTCGTCGAGGGATGCATGAAATGTGTTGAATCTTCTTGAAGGATCATGTAGGGGTTCGTGTAGAACTTCATAATGTTAGAAGAAGGTTAAAAATAAAAAAAACAAGCATCATTCCTTGTCGAGGGATGCTTCTGCAAAATTGGTATCATAGCCAATTTAGGTTCCATGTATTCTCCTTCTAGTTATAATACTTCTCGTTCTATGTCTTATAAAGAAATGCAGCAGAAAGAAGTAGAAGAAATTCAGAATGCTAAAAATGAAATATCAGCTATTTCTCGTTTGTTTGGTTCAATGAGAATGCGTGATGTCAATAGTTTCAATAAAGTATATAAGTAATAAAATACTCTCCCTAGGTGGAAACTTCCTATGTTATCTACTAAAAATATTTATGATGATATGCCTATGTTTCAACTGCGTGCATCTTCTCAATTTAAGATCATTGAAACCGTATATGAAGTCCAACAAAATGCATCTGATCATTGTATTATCCCTACCTTAGACCCTGATGAAATTAGGATTGAAGAAAAAAAATCCAGAGCAAACTTCTTACATATCGAATGTATCGGAATATGCATTAAACCTCTGCACAGAGCGAGTATACCTGCATTCACTCTTAGTGTTGTGCTTGATAATCGTTTCAACAAATTTGTTCATGCTCTAATAGGAGGAGTTCAAGGTGATCTTGCCAGAGGCCCTATCTAGTTTGAATGTCATCCAAATTTCAGAGTCTCTGTCACTGACCCAAACCTCAAAGATATAGTGCAAGTTAAGGTTCTCACCAAAGGATATGATATGAAGCCTAGTTCTGAAAATATTGCAATCCATTATAAGTTGGCACTCAGATATACTAACAC
This sequence comes from Picea engelmannii, assembly GCA_009831015.1. Lineage (NCBI taxonomy): Eukaryota > Viridiplantae > Streptophyta > Pinopsida > Pinales > Pinaceae > Picea > Picea engelmannii. Next base: position 20,358 of record WSFP011411682.1, read on the forward strand.
TCCATGTCCAACAATTTTTCATGCACCTGATAGAGATTCAGAGAGTTCTACCTTAGTATATAGATCTGCAGACAATGCCAAACTTGTTCCCCAAGCCATTTCATGGGAAAAATTAGATTTTCCTAATGAATGGGTACTGCAGGATCCTAAGCCCTCACCCCAAATTACTCTAAATACTACAGATATTGTAGAATATTGTACTCAAGCATTCATTCAATTTCCTCCAAGAAGTTTTGTCTCTTATAAGTCATCATATCCTGCAACCAGACCTGAATGTTCTCACACTCCCATTTTTCAATGGCCACCCATTCCAGGACTCATCCAATTCCCTTTATTCTCTGCTCTTGTCTCTAACCAGTATTCCCAGAGAAACCAACATGGTGAATTATTTTTAAACTTTCCATCTAAAACTTTTGAAGGCATAGATCCACCCATTTGTACTCATGAACCCATCTGGATGGCACCACCTTATATTCTTCCAAGACAATTTCCTTTATTCCTTAATATGGTCAATATCCAACCTCAAGTATGCTCTCCTATACATAAAAACCATAATCCCAGAAGTGATTATCCTCCAGCCTTGATCTCAAAGAAATTTGTCCTCATCCAAAGTGTTTTGATACAACAGACATAGATTTTCCACATGAAAGCCATGCATTGATGATGCATCATATTCCTAAGCTAGAAATAGATTATCCTAGACTCAAATAGATATTTATCTACTGTAGACTACCAGAAAATCCAAGATATAGATTAGGATATATTGAACAAACTGATGCAATAATTCCATCCTGCAGATTTGAAAATCCATTACCCACAGGACTACAAAAACCATCAGTCCCAGAGATGCACAAATTATTTTCCCTTATGAATGGATGTCCTAGAAGAAGAGTAAACATAGAATGGATTAAGAGAATGTTAAATTGGGATCTGTTTACTCATCCCCAAGCCAAAGAATTTAATGCCATTACTTCTGCATAACTAAATAAATATTTATCTAAGCAATGAAAAACATATATTTCAATAAAGGATTTGTGGATATCCTTTTATGAATGGTACAGACTTTCCAAAAAGGAAGCAATTCAAATGATGTCTTCCAAAGAAAGTGTCATTACCAAACACAAATGGAAATCCTTGTATGGACAAACAACTGAGACATACTTTCCTTTCCCCCCTTTCAAGGGAATCATTCTAGGATAAGAGGAAAAACAAACTAAGGTTATTGTCCTCATGATTCACAAGGAAGAATATCAACAAACAAATTCAGAAAAAAAGACTCCAAAGTGTGTTTGAACAGTTAAATTGGAAAAACACTGCTCTAAGAGGGATGGCATCACATACTTTTGTAACCAATGACTATGCTAGGAAGCAACAAATAGAGCAACTTCAAGTCTCTACAAATCAAGTTGCTTCCAGTATAAAGTTTGTCAATTCCCAAGTCTCTGAAATCAAAAACACTTTAGAATGTGAAAAAGACTCTTCAAAACGAGACCATGAACTAATGGAAGGATTAGGTGAATATTTTAAGAGCATAGGGGAATCTATTGTTAAAGTATCAGAAAAATATGGAAATCTTCCTAACAAACCAATTCCTAGTTCTTACTTATTTCCACAAAAGGTCTCATCAATAAACTCTACAATGAACATTCCTAAAGAAACTGATTTGAAGAAAAGGTTTCTAGTCCATTTCCCCCCAAAACAAGAAGAATCCTCAACTCATCTTCTGGTTACACAATCTCATATTCTCCCTGCTAAAGAACCAGTTCCTTGGAACATGACTAGGGTTCCAACTCGAGACCTTTATGGAAAATGAAAGCTACCAAAGGCACAAACATTTACAGATGAAAATTTCCCAGAATGGACATAGATAGTATGACCACAGACCAAATCCGTCAAGTTATAGTCAGACGATATGTTTCCTACATAGTCATGTGCATGAAAGGGAAAATTGAAATAGAAGCATTTAAGTCTATATACAATGTTTTATAAGAACTTTGGCTAAATGGTGGGAAATAAAGTCTTCACCTACCCTAGTTGAGAAAATGGAAAAGGAACAAGTTAAAGATGAAAATGGGGATATAGTATTCAAAGAAGATGGCCAAGTAGAAAATAATATGATAGGTGCATTAATTACATTCATTCTTGAGCATTGGTGTGGAACAGAACATGAACTCTCTGATAAACATGTCATAATTCTAATGGGAATGAAATGTAAGAGAATGTCCAATTATGATGATTTTCATAGAGAATGGACCCAAAGGATATATGAAGTAAAATATAGCAAAAATATTGTCTAGAAGCAAGTATATCTTGCTGCTCTACCCAACCAATTTGTTGAATATTTAAAAGTACAAAAACTTTTGTTCAGCCTTATGAGATTTATACTTGGGGAGAAATTTACACAATAATTACCTCTGCCCTAGTAGGATTGTGTGCTAACATGAAGGTTACAAAGTCAATACAAAAGTTATCAAAATTACCAGATAGTAGATCTATCTGCGAAAAATATGGTATGACCCTAGATGACCCAATTAGAAGAAATAAAAGGGAAAAGAAATCCATGAGACAAAGATTCCAAAAATATGATAAGGGCAAGCCCAAGTCTTAGCAAAAGGATAAGAGGAAAATAATTTATTATAAGAAATACACAAAGTCTGATTATTACTCCCCGGAAGACATCAAATTGCAATCTTCCAAACAAAAAAGTAAGGGCAACCTAACTTGTTGGTTATGTGGTCAACCAAGACACCTGGCTAATAAATGTCCACAAGGTGAACAATCTAAGAAGAATAAAGGTAATATCTCACAACAAAAGGCAAGACAAAAGGTTAAGTCTTCTAGGAAAATAATCTCAATTCTCTACAACAGATGTGGCTCAAGTCACCATGATACAAATCAATGCCCACATCATCCTTTTCCTAAGAGGGAAGAAGTTCATATGATTCAGGAAGGATGTTATCAGTCTATTGACACTTATGAATTTGAATATTTCTCTAGTGAATCCTCTGATGAAGAAATGTTACTTATAGCAAATGATTGCAGCTGTAAAAATACAAAGTTTTGTATTTTTTAGACAGAGTCTTCAAGTTATGAAGAAACAAAATATGAAGAAGAAGAAGAATATGAAGATGAACCAAAACCTAAAATTAGTATGGCTCAAAATCATTCTGATGGAGATGCTTAGATGCTGACACAAATCAAAGCATTTCCAGAAGGAGAAATGAAGGTTTCATTTTATATTCATTTCTAAAAACCATGGTAAAAGCTCAAAAACCAACAACAACCACAAACTTAGGTAATAATCCATTGTTCATAGATGATTCTTTTGAAAGGAATACCAAGTCATTTATTAGAAAAAACCATAATGATAAGATGCCACCTTTGACTATAAATGATTTGGGAAAATAAATAAATATTCTTAAGAAGGAAGTTACAAAAATTAAGCAAAGATTGAAAAAGAATCAGAAATTGAGGATGGATACAAAGCTGATTCATGGGCTAGACAAGAAATAAGAGGGTTACAACAACAAATCTAGACCCTGCAATTCATGCCTTCCCTAGAAGAAATTTCTCAGAATGCAAATACCAACATTACTACATTTGAAATAAATTCTATAGAAGGTTTGAATTCTATGAGAATAATGGCCATCCAACATCAGCAATATCATGTGGTGATTAAGCTCAATATTCAAGGTCAAATATTTAAATTGAAAGCATTGATCAATTCAAGATCATATTTTAACATCTTGAATAAATATTATATTCCTTCTTTTTATTGGTTAAAAAATAACAATGCATCCATTGGGCTAGGTAATCAAACCCTAATGATGGAATATGAAGTTGAAAGGGTCAAGTTATGGTTTGGACCTTACTGCTTGAATCTGAAGTTTTCACTTGTATAAATTCCAGTACCTTGTCTTTTAGGTACTCCATTTTTGTAAATGTGTTGAACCTACATAGAATAGATCTAGCTAGAAAATACCACACACATTTGCAGAGAGAAATTGAGAAAGAAGAAGAAAGAGAAAAATAATGGAATAATCCTCATTAACCGTAATGAATAATGAATAATTTACACATGATATACTATGTATAACTCAACCAATGCGCACTA
>ML860943.1:0-19029 GCA_009831015.1 Picea engelmannii
CTTGTTTACTAATGTTGGTATTTATTAAATGGAAAATATATTATTCTACCTATGTGAGGGGTTAAGGACGTTAGGCCCCTAATATTTCCCCCCACCTTGAAAAATTACCTCGTCCTCAAGGCTTGAGATGAGGAAATTGTTGCAAAATGGTAGTCGGCTCCTAGGTGACATCTTATGGTGGTTTATCCTTCCACTAAACTAAAACTTCCTTGATGGTGCATTGATGGAGATGAAGCTCGTGATGGTCCAACACTAATTTTGGATGCAACCAAATGGACACTTATTCATCCAACTCAAGAAAACTAGTTTGATCCTGGCACTTAGTTCCAATCACTTTCTTTAAGCATGAGACATGAAAAACAATATGGAGCTTAGAGTGACTAGACAGAGTTAACTGGTAGGCCACATGCCCCACTCACTCGAGAATTGTATAAGGACCATAAAATTTGGGGGTGATTTTATGATAGTTTTCATATTTGAGTGAAGTCTTCTTAGAAGGTTGTAGACTAAGAAACACCTAGTCCCGTTTAGCAAATTGATGTTCAAAAAGACCATAATCTACTTTTTTCTTCATGCGAATCTGATCTAGGAAAAAAATTTCTTTAAGGGTACAAGGAATGGTTGTGTGGACTGTAAGATTGTTTTCAAGCTCTTAAACCTTGGAGACACCTATCGTGTATGAGAGAACTGATAGTGGCTTTTGCCCGTAGACTGCTTCAAAGGGAGTCATGTGAGTGGTAGTATGGTAAGATGTGTTGTGCCACCATTCAGCTAGGGGTAACCACTGATCCCATTGATTTTTTCTATAAAATGAAAAACATCGCAAATATGTTTCCAAACACTTGTTGAAAACTTCAGTTTGTCCCTCAATTCGGGGATGATAGGTGGTGCTAAGATGCAATTGGGTTCCTTGGATCTTGAACAATTATTTTCCAAAAATTGCTATTGAAAGTTGGATCACTGTCAGAGACAATAAAATGAGGCATTCCATGGAGTTTGAATATATTATCCATAAAAATTTCATCCACTATGGATATGGTGAATAGGTGTTGAAGAGCATAGAAATGAGCATATTTGTAAAGACAATCTACTACCACCATGATGAGTGACTTATTTCCTGATTTAGGTAATCCAATCATAAAATCCATAGAAATATCCATCCAAATAGTAGGTGGAATTGGGAGTAGTTGGAATGTTCCTGGATCTTTGAAAGTTTTTCCCTTATTACGTTGATAGGTATCACATTCAACCACAAAGGTGCAGATGTCTTGTTTCACACCTTCCTAGAAAAAAGAACATTTGACCCGTTCATAGGTTTTGGTAAAGCTTGAATTCCCAGCTGTGGGCGAGGCATCGAAATCATAGAGCACCATGGATTTAAGGTTTGATTGTTGGCATAAATACATGCGACCTTTATAGTGAATCTCTTCATTGTCCCAAGAGTACCTTAGAGAATATTGAGAATCCTTTTGCAATTTTTGGATTAAGCTAGAAAGTTTGGGATCTTGCAACCATTCATGGAAAACAACCTGAAGCCAGTGTGCTACAATGAATGAGAGGGAAAATATAGACCCTTATTCTTCATATTTACTTGGAAGAGAATCTACAACCATATTTTATTTTTCCTTCTTGTAAATGATCTCATAATAATATCCAAACAACTTGGTCGCCCATTTTGTTTCTCCTAGGATGAAATTAATTGTTCCAAAAAATACTTGAGGCTATGAGCATAAATTTTAATTTGGAACAATTTCCCCAATAGATAAGGATGCTAGAGATACATTACATGTACACTATCCAACATTTCCTTTTCATAGGTTGATTGTCCCAAATAACACTCCAAAAATTGTTTGCTAGTGAAATCCCAAGGTCGAGCATCTTGCATGAGAATTGTTCCAATTCCTTTCCCCGACGCCATCACATTCCAAGACAAAAGTATGGGTGAAGTTTTGTAGTGCTAGGAAACGAGTTGTGAAAATAGACTCTTTCAAGGCTTGGAAGGATTTATCATCCTTGGGAGTCCAATTGAAAGCATTCTTTTTAAGGAGAGTAGTGAGAGGATCTACAATTTTGTGATAATTTTGAACAAACTTGCGATAATATCCCTTTAAACTTGAGAAACCACACAATATTTTGAGAGTTTTTGGGTGAGGCCAATCTTTCATATCTTCAATTTTCTTATGATCCACCCATACACCATCCTTGATAACAATATGACCTAGGTACTCAACCTCAGAGGCTCCAAAAGAACATTTATACTATTTGATAAAAAAAAAGGCTTTTAGATAGTAGATGGAGAACTTCATCCACATGGGTGAGATGGGATTTCTAGTTTAATATATATGAGAATATCATAAAATAAAAATAAGACAAAATGATGGAGGACAGGATGAAAGACATGATTCACGAGACTTTGAAAAGTGGAGGGGGAATTACACATGACAAAGAGCATGACCAAGAACTCATAGTGACCCTCATGAGTTATAAAGGGAGTCTTGTGAATGTCTTCCTCTTTCATATGTATCTGGTGGTAGTGAGAATGAAGATCAAGTTTGGTAAGGTATTTAACACCACTCAATTCATCCAAAAGGTCATAAATGAAAGGAATTAGATTATTTTCTTTGATTGTGAGTTTTTTGAGGGAATGAAAATCAGAACACATGCACCAAGTGCATTCTTTCTTGAGTACCATGACTAATGAAGAAGAATAAGGGCTGGTACTAGGATGGATAACATCCACTTCTAGCAATTCTTGGACAATTTTCTCAATTCCATTTTTCTAGGAAAATGGATGACGATAAGAGTGAACATTGGGAGGAAGATTTCTTGGTACTAGAGGAATGGAATGATCATGGACACCATGGGAAGGGGGAATTCCATGGGTAGTGTTAAAAATATATTGGTGTCGGGGGAGTATAGATTGGATATCACAGTGCAAAAAGGGTGTCTCAATGGCTTGAATGGAATGGCATTGGGAAATAATGCAAGAATGACAGTTTTTTAGTATATTTTCCATTTGGTGGGAACTGATGATCTCAGGTGAGCCTGTTGTGATGCATTGTAACTTATAATGATGTCCCTCATATTGGAATTTCATGTTTAGGTCCTTAAAATCCATGAGGATGGGGCCTAGAGTGTGTAATCATTCAACACTGAGCATAATTCCACAACCGACCATGTCGATAGCAAACATATGAGATTTCAAGTGGTACTGATCAATTTGTAGGCACACATTTTCACAATGCCAACCACATTTCATGGAACCACCATTGGAAATCATTATTCAAAATTTTTTGACTTCATAGATATAGCAATTGATTTCTTCGACATTGTGGCGATGGATAAAATTATGGGTGTTGCCACTATCGACTAGGATGATGAATTTCCTATGCTTATTGTAGCTAATTAACTTAAGGTTTTGGGGAGCAGAGAAGCTAGTGAGAGTGTGTAGGGAAATCAATGGTTCAACTTATGTTTGATCAGAGGGCCTAATAATATCATCTTCTTGGGGTAGATCTTCCATAGGGGAAACATCAACCTTCTCATCAACAACATCCTTTGAAATGGGCATAAAAATATTTTGTTCCTTACACTTGTGCCCCGAAAAATATTTGTAATAAAAAATGTAGAAATGACCCTTGAGTAGGTGTTTATACATTTATGCCTGAGCTAATTTTTGGATATTGAGCAGAGTGGTAGGAGGGGAAGAATGGATGAGTCTAGGGTGAGGAATAAAGGAGGGTTTTCTGTTTTTGGAGGAAACAACTTGTTGGGATTCCTTGGCATGTTTAGTATCTTCCAACCAAGTTTGGGGGTGATCCATTAGGATTTGGGCTCAAATTCAGCCTTTATGCCATTAATTAAACATTCCTCTAAGAAATAATTTAGCATTCCCTCCATTCTGAAATCTAAGTGCTCAAAGGCGGTGTTAAAGTCTTCCACTATGCCATATTATTTCATCTTGGTAAAATGGCCCAAATCATGGGTATCGATGTCAAATAGTTCATAAATATTGGCAACAAACCGTGTCCAAGAAACATACCCTTGGCATGAATTTTTACTCCATTTCCACCATTTCGAGCGTTTAGGATCCAAATAGAGGACACCATAACGAAGTTTTTCCAATTCATTAGTAATTCCATACAAGGAGAATTGATCTTCCATTTGAGTGACCTAGATTGTGGGATTCGAGCCATCAAATTTGTTGACCTCAATTCTATGAAGACACAGTTTGTGATGAAGGTCATTGGAATGAGGGTCATGGAAATGGGAAGATCCAACATCTTCATGATAGGAAGGTTGTTCATAGGAGGTAGGTTTCAGGTAGATTCTCAATAATTTGTCAAGAATGGAGTTGATGGTGGAATATTGGTCCTTGAGGGAGATATATTGTTCGTTGAGGGTCTCAACATTGGAATTGAGGGATCCAAGATTGGAATTAATGCGCTTGATTTCATCCTTGTTCAGGGTGTTGTTGGAAAGCAAAGAATTTATTTCTTGGTTGCAAGTGAGAGCCATTGGTGAAGAGGAAAAAATCAGCAGGTGGGTCCACACTGGAAAAATGGGTTATAGGTGAGGGGTATCATGATAGATAGGGAGAAGAGAGGAATTATATAGGATAGGTGGAAAATAAGGGTGCAGAGAGGGGTGGGTGGGTCCATGGAAAAAATGTCTTACAAGTGATAGGTACCACGATGAACAAGGAAAAGAGAGGAATCCAATGGGATAGGTAATCTGGATTTAGGAGCGGAACAAACTGATTAACAGACTAAATACAATAAACAAATATATATGGATAACAACACAGATATCTAGTGAACACTATCTTCTATTGAATAAATGAAATAGGATGAAACTGTAAAATTGTAGAACTAAAACAACTTGCTCGAATGGTGGTATCTATCTCTAAGAAGAGACGTGGTTGTTATGAGCATTTGTCTAAGAAGAATGATTACAATGAGGCTCTAGAGGAATTTTTAATATTACTCATGAATTCCAAAACCCTAGACATTCAAAAACCTAACCCTAGGAGGTGAAATGCCAAAAGTCAGGTGGGCCCTTATGGGTAAGTTGGTACCTCAACTTCTTGGGGTCCTAACTTTTGCATACAACCTCCGTTTTAGGTGCGTGATATCTCGTTGGAAAGGTATTTTTGAGAAATACATGTTACACCATCAAAATCTGACTTTGTCTACAGTTTTACTGTGGCAAGAAAAAACCCATTATTTAGGGCCCCAAAATGGCCCTTGAAGTATAGAAAGATGTGTTGACATGAAAACATCCAAAATAAGCCAGTTGGATTACATGGGAGGCCACCAGTATCTTCTTGGAATATGTGTAGGGCTTCAAACAACCCCATAAGTGTAGAACCCACAATTACAAAGAATTACAAAAGAACATGTTGAACTACAAATTGTCAAGAGGAGCCAATTGGAATAGGTGGGTGGCCACCGATATCCACTTGGATCAATAGGTCCCAAATAATGGTCATGTGAGTGGGACCAATATAATCATTTTTACTCATGTAAATTTATAATCCAGCCTAAATAACATTGCAGTGATGGAAAGACCAAATTGTTCATAGAGAAAATTATGTACGAATTTTGCAATTTGGATGCAGGAGACAGGGTTGTGCTGCAAAAGTTCCCTTCTATTTCTATTTGGATATGTGTCTTTCTCAAGGTTTAAGGTTTTCAAGGTTCCTACAAACAATGGTTTTCCCTGTGTTGTGTCCCTTTGATATATGTGCAGGTTTGAACAATAGTTCTTGACCCAATATCTTAGGGAACCAATGAAGGAGGCTTGAATGTACCCTTAGTCATACTACCTGATTACTCAAGTACTAGAGAGTAGTCTTCCTGAGTGTTGTTCTCGATAACACCATAATAGTTGGGCGATCTATAGGATGATATATTAGTAGTTTCAGGAGACCTAAGGGACTCCCTATATACCTAATGATACGTGGGAGTGATGGTCATGTACAAATTATGTTTGATGTGGTTCTACTCAAAGTAGTAACAACAAGGGTTACAAAGGATTCCATCAAGGTGAAACGTTTGTTTCGAGTAAACCATGAAACTGTCTATATTTACTGCATGTAGTCTTCCCCAACATCATTTTTTCCTGCCAGATTACAAATATCTATGCTCTAAATATGTCAACAGGACACATCTCTACCCTGAAAAAAAATTCCCACAATTTATGTAGAGGAAAGTGCTTTGATACCACTTGTAAGGTACCAGATGTATTCTATAAACAAAAAACATAAATATTTTGATAAATACTAGTAGAACAAAAAATAGAGAGAAAAAAACACAAACACTGAAAAATTTATTGATAGAAATCAAAGTTCAATTGCCTCTTCAAGGGGGAAACCTACAACAAAGAAACACACTATAACAATAATTCTCAAGACAAGACTTTCTCATGCCTTTTAATCCTATTTATACTAATTCTATATTCTAAAGAACATTCTAGAGGAAGACCTTTCTAGAAGTGAAATATTCTATTAAGCATTCTTACATTAGACTCGTTCACATTATTATATAGGCCTTATTTACTAATGTCGTCCTTTTTTGCATGGAAAACATATTATTCTACCTATGTGAGGGGTTAGGTAGGTTATGTCCCTAACATAATTTTTCAAAAAATGATACATTTTATACTAACCTACATTGAAGCATCCTAAGTATGCCTCATATCGATTCAGTTTCAACATCGGTGGAGGCTTCATCCACTAGTCTTTAGCTTGCCTTGGTAGATGTTATGTATGTGAACCATACCTCTAGTTCCCATGGAATTGATATTGTGTTCACTACCTCATATTCCACCACATCATCTAATAGTGTAGGTTCTCACATCCCAATCGTTCATTATGAGGAAGAAATTTTGGACTCCCTTACCACTCCATACTACTCTAGGATGATTCGTGTCATTGTTCCTACTTTTTTCCCATAAGAACCTAGTCCTCCAACCAATGTGTTGTTTAACCGAAAGATTTTTTGGATGGTCATTTGTTCCCCATATTTCAAGGAAAAAAAATTTAGAGGAGACTTTTGTGGAGGTTTTTAGTGCTACAAGATTTGGGATTTTTTTCAAAAAAACATGCACTACAACCTCTTCTATTTGAACAAATGTTCCATATATAACTAAATAAAATTTGGACAGATAGAGGTTGTAGTGGAGGTTTTTTTCGGTGTTTTTATTGTCAAAATGCACTGGTGCAGTCTTAAACAACCTTCCCCCATGCATTCATATAATATAAATGCACAAGTGCACCTATATTTATTATGCACCGTTTTTTCCTTTTTTGTTGTATGCAGAGCACTGATGCTCTTATAATTTCTACGAACCAAGTCTACGTTGTTTGCATATGAAGCACCAATGTTTTTAGATTATGTATTCCCTAGTGCATTTTTGTTATAGTGCACCCCGATGTGTTTAATATGATTGTGCCACAGTGCAATAAATATAGCATTCAACTTGCAACTTATATAATTAGTACGTACATATGCCTATATTACCATGTGCATCGAAGGGTAGTGGAATTTTGAATATTTGATGTGAGATGTCGATGCCATTATTCTTACTACGAATTGATGTGTATATTATACTTAAAGGACCAATGCGTACATTATATTTAGAGCCTTGGTGCATATAATAAAATTAAAGCATCGATGCATATTTTATATTTAGAGCCCCAGTTCATATTTTAAACATGGGCACCATAAAATTTTAACACCATAAATATTATTGTACATTATGTCAATTACTGAACAACACTTTTTCGCAATAGTTTTCACTAGTGCACTTTTATAATTAATAGGCATTGATGCATATGACGCCTAAAAATGCACCACTTTCTATATTATGGCATGCATTGATCTAGGTGGATATTGGTGGCCACCCACCTGCTCCAACTGACTCATCTTGTCAGTTCTTAGCTCAACACGCTCTTTTGTAATTCTTTGTAATTGTGAGATTTACACTTTCGGGGTTGTCTAAATCCCTACACATCTTCCAGGTGTATACTGGTGGCCTCCCACCTAATCCAACTGGCTTATTTTGTATGTTTTCATGTCAGCACATCTTGATGTACTTATAGGGCCATTTTGGGGCCTTAAACAATGTTATTTTGGCTTTCCAAAGTCAAATTGTAGACAGAGTCAGAGTTTGACAACATAATGCATAGTTCTCAAAAATACCTTTCCAATGGGCCAGCATGTGCCTAAAATGGAGATTGTATGCAAAAGTTGCGACCTCGATAAGTTAATGTACTAACTTACCCAAACAGGGCCCACATGACTTTTGGCGTTACATCTCCTAGGGTTAGGTTTTTGGATGTCTAGGGTTTTGGCATTCCTGTTTATCATAAAAAGGCCTTCAGATCCTTATTGTAATCATCTTCTTGTGAATGAGCATAGCCGTCACATCTCTTCTCAAGGATAAAGATGCCACCATTCTAGCGAGTCTTGCACTTTGTATTTTTACAGTCTCTTTACAATTCTTTCATTAATAGAAATCAAGTATTGTTGTATTTCTCTGTTTCTGGCATTTTTCATGAGTGTTTCATTGTAATATATATGATTTGATTTCATTCCGAAAATAATCTGGATTAGTGGTATCAGAGCAGGATCCTCTTGATAATTTTTCAGTGCATGTTCCCGACAAGGTTTGAGTATATCCAGTTGGGTCTCAAGCTTGTATCTCTTAAGGAAAATCACTTTCGCATGCCGAAGAAACCCTCGATGGCAGCAGAAAAGAAAGATGACGGAGTAGAAGATTCTATTAAATTGTTGCTTGAGAAAGCTCTCACGCAACAGAGGGATGAAATGATAGATAATTTCACACAAATCCTTTAGCTCCTGCCAATAGAAACATGTGCATCTTCATCAAGCGACCATTTTGGGGGAACCTCTCCCTTCAAGGTACAAGTTAATTTTGATATTCGTATATTTGAAGGTCAGATATATGAGGATGCCCTAGAAAAATGGTTAAATCTATTAGAAGGTTATTTCTCTGTTCAAAATTTTTCTGATAGGGAAAATATCACCTTTGCACTCCTCAAGGCTCTCCCCCATGTCAAACATTGGTGGGAAACTTACTGGGAGAAATGTTCCATAGAGAAATTTGGAATATATGGGGTTGATCCCACTTGGGATTTTTTTGTGGATGAGGTCAAAGAACAACACTATCCTATTAATAACTATGAAGACCAGTACATGAGATGGACCACACTGCGACAAGAGAAGAGCCAAACAATGTTGGAGTTCACAAATACTTTCCATGCCTTGTGAACCAAGCTGGGTATCAAAGAATTTGAGTGACATATGGTTCTAAAATACCGTGGGGCTATGCATAGGTACATCCAAACCGAAATGGATTTCCTAAACATCTCATCATTGGGAGTTGCCTATCGATATGTTGTCAAAATCGAGCAAAATTTTAGGCTCCAGGACAAATGAGAATTCAGGTCTGTAAATTTTCCACAACCAAAGAATGGTAAAGATGACCCTAACCAACAACCTCTAGACAACCATTCCAAGACATAAGACAAAAAGGGTAAAGGGAAGATGAAGAATGACACTAGGAAGTGGTGTGACTTCCACAAAATTTCCTTGCACAACACCGATGAATGTCACTCAAAATAGTCACTGGTGGCCGAGGTAAAAGACACATAGTTGAACCCTGATTTAGAATCCAATCCAGAAAATATTGAAAATAGACAGATCATAGACGTAGACCCCACTGCTATTGTCGTGACCAAAACAATTCAACTGGAAGAATCAATAGATCTTGAATAGGGGGAGTGCCTCTTCCATTCACAGATGTGGGTGAAAGGGACCCCGTTTCATTTCATTGTTGATAATGGTAGCCAAAATAACCTCATCTCAGCTAAGTCCATCAAACAAATGTGGTTGTCGAAAACACCACACCCACAGACTTACAACATTAGGTGGCTTCACTAGGGACAAGATCTTCGTGTTAGTTAGCAATGTCTCTTGTCCTATGGCATCCAACCCTTCAAGGATGAGGTAGTGTGTGATGTTTCCCCTCTTGGTGTCTGTGATGTTGTTTTGGGCCAACCATATATGTGGATACGTCATGCTGTCTATGAGTCTAGAACCCATAGTGTCACTATTACTCTGGGAGGTTAGCTTTATAGGATACCAGAGGTATTTCTGACTACTTATCCAACAAAATAGTGTTGCAAGGTAATCTCTCATACTGCAAAATTAATCCTCTTCACAATATATTCAAAGGATGCACATAATACTGCTACAACCATTGTAGCCTCAACACCTTCTATCCATAAAAAAAAAATTGTTTCTTCACCTACAATGGTTCCTACACAATGCCCTGTCAAACCCAGAGACAACTGATTGATGGAGCATATTCAACCCTACTAGAAATAGGTGTGTGACAGTATTCCAAATACCAAGCAATACAACTTCTCCAACAAATGACGTAACTCACCAGGATTCAGATTCAGAAAATGGTTTCCCCTCTTCCCTTGGCACTCAACGCAATGTAGACCATTAATTCCTAAGGGGGGGGAAGGTGGATATTGGTGGCCACCCACCTGTTCCAACTGAATCCTCTTGTTAGTTTTTAGTTCAACACATTCTTCTATACTTCTTTGTAATTGTGGGATTTACACTTCCGGGGATATCTGAAGCCCTACACATCTTCCAGGTGGATACTGGTGGCCTCCCACCTAATCCAACTAGCTTATTTTGTATGTTTTCATGTCATCACATCTTGTTGTACTTCTAGGGCCGTTTTGGGGTCCTAAATAATGTTATTTTGGCTCACCATAGTCAGATTGTAGACAAAGTCATATTTTGATGGCGTAATGTGTAGTTCTTGAAAATACCTTTCCAACGGGCTATAACGCACCTAAAAAGAAGATCATATGCAAAAGTTATGACCCTAAGAATTTAATGTACTATCTTACCGAAATGGGGCCCACGTGACTTTTGGTGTTTCATCTCCTAGGGTTATGTTTTTGGATGTCTAGGGTTTTGACATTCCTGTTTATCATAAAAAGTCCTTTAGAGCCTCATTGTAATCATCTTCTTGCGAATGAGTGTAGATGTCACATCTCTTCTCATATATAAAGCTGCCACCATTCTAGTGAGTCTTGCACTCTATATTTTTACAGTCTCTTTACAATTCTTTCATTAATAGAAATCAAGTATTGTTGTATTTCTCTGTTTATGGAAATTTTCATGAGTGTTTCATTGTAATATATCTGCTTTCATTTTGTTCCAAAAATAATCTAGATCATGCACAGTCTAGTTAGTTCATAAGAATACGATGCACTCATATGTATATATTTTAATTAATTGTTTTTTGTACAAATTTTTAGTTAATCATCTCAAAATCAAATATTTTTTATAATAATATTGTTTTATATTTTTTTTATTGCATTTTGATATAATGATTGCATTAACGCATTATCCAATAAATTACACCTCTGTTATTTGTAACAATGTAAATTATCCACATTTAATTATTCATCAACACAACATTTTACAACATTCGATAATGCAATAGAATAAGAAACCCATTTTATTATATGTGAATAAGAGACCCATTGGCATACAAAAAGGGAAAATGTAAAGGTACACAATAATAAAATTGCAACCAATATGTAATTCTTACACTTATTGGTAACATGTCCTCATGCAATTGGGACAACATGTCAAGTACATTAAACAAAATCCTTTATTTTCAATGACAAATATTCCAAGACATACAACTTGCAGTGACATTCATATATATCGATTGACATTCATCACTTGAATCATTGTTATCGCTTGAGATGCATGCATGCCTCATTTATTCATCATTTGTAGGCAATATTGTACTTTGGTTATTTAACCTAATGTTTTATTGATCGTCTTTCTTTTTATGTTATGTCTCTTCATATTCCATCTACACACACATAAATAAATTGTCATAAGTATATCTACAATTTTATATATAGTATAATATACATGATTTTGTAAATAAAAGTACATACCTTAGCAACAAGTCTTTCATAAACAATACGCATTATTTTGAATCCATGCTTCATGCCTTCTCTCAAAATTTCCACTATTGAATGCATTCCATACTTTGTTTCTAGTATGACAAAGCATAGTCGATATAATTAATACAAAGGTTTCTTGTTGTTTCATTAACTACAAAACTAGGGAAGTTAAACAACATAACTACTTACAAATTGTTCAATTAAACCTTCATACTTCAAGATATACTCACAACCCATACTTAACCCAATGTCTATAAATTCATTGGTTGGCTCCTCTTTGTATGTTAGCACCTATTAGAAGACATCCACGAACAAGTGTAAATTAATTATTTAAATATAAATATCACAACAAACATGAAATTTTAAGTAAGTCCAAAAGCATAAATACTCACAAAGTTTGCAATCAACCCTTTGATTCCTCATCGTCCCGTCTTATGTGTTGAATGGGTTCTATTTTTTTTCTTTTCCAACAAAAAAAAATTTGAAAATTAGTATTTCACGCGACAATTAAATTCGATGTACATAAAATAATAAATGAATTATTACATACCTCTGATGCACATTGTAATTGGGATGACTCCTCTTGCGATGCAATTATGTTTATTTATTTTACCATCTCCTTCTACATTTTTTGGACATCGCTACCAACATGTATTAGTTTTCACTTTATTTATCCCTTGAAATTTTCAAAATCTCCCTGAAAAAAATAAAAAATAAAATCTAGGAATCATCAGATATAAAAATTACGTAATATTTTTACAAAATAAGATATTGGTGAATATAGTAAATCCATACACACCGATGCATCAAACATATGTATACACACTTATACATCAACCATATTTATATGCACCAGTGTATGATAATAGTTCCATTGCAAAATCAATTGTTTTTTACAAATTGTTATATTCATTCAGTGTTTTGCGAAATAATAAAATCATTGCTTCCTAAGTATTTTTTATTAAACATTGCCAACCTATGAACACCTATAATCACTTGATTTATTTCATCATATATTAAAAATAAATAAAAGAATAAATATAATGGTGAAAACCCATCTTTGAATACTAAAACCAAGTTTTTGGCTAATAGTTATTGGCTTAAACACGATCTAGTTATGAAAACCCCCTAGGTGTAGTTAGATAAGTCTTCTTTAAAAATCAGTTCACCGACGAACAATAATTTTGAAAAAAAAACATCCAAACAACGAATAATTTGACTTTGTTGTTGACATTTAAGTTTCTACCCATTGTAGATCCTATGTTCCTACTACTTTTGCAACTTAAATTAGGCAAATCTAGTAAACATGTTGCAGATCCTACACCTATAGTATTCTTTTATCATTCAACACCATCATCATGCAATGGATCCCATGGCATAGTATTTTTCATGCTATAGTTACATTTCTCGGGTTTCTATGTGTTCTTTATGATTAATCACTCATTTCAATGTATTTCATAATGGGCCCATCTCTTCAACATGTATCATTGCTTCATATCCTCACTACCAATCCTCTTAATTCTTGATCTATTCCATTAGCCATATTTCTTTGACATGATCTTTTGAATTTCATGTTATGATACACCTATTTAGTGTAACTTTTCTTTCCATTTGTCAATTCACACACCACCTTGCCTCTAGCCATTATTCCTCCACATCACAAGTAAGTGAAAGTATGACATCTTATTAGTCCCTGTTGACTATGGCATGGATTATTAGTAATCTGTTTTGTGAATTTGCACTTACTTCTATGCGTTTATTTCCTTTATAACCTAAATTTTTAACTTGATATTTCAACGAACACGTTTTCCTCACACAAAAAAACTAACAACACCTTTTTTTTACCAATTAGACAATTTGAGATCTTATTTGACCTCATATCTAGACCATTTTAATTTATGTATGTCTTTTGTTAGGTTTAAACTTAATATTTCCTTATATAATTTTTTCAGATGAAATAATGCTACCTCAATAGATAATATTAGTTCTTTAACATTTTTTTTTCTAAGATGGAATATCGATTATTCATTCATCCTAAGTCCATCTTAATCGATTTTCGAGTGTCTATGTTGCATGCTCAAGACATGAAACCAACAAAGTGTCCTTTTGACATGATCCCTACTCCTTCTCTTCCACTTTCCACTGATTCAATAAGATGATTACCTCTAAATCAAATCCATTTCTCAAGCTATTGATAAAGACATATCCCTCACCTACCTACATGTTGTGTGAAACTCCCTTACCTACCCAAACTTCCTTTCCTATCCGTATGTTGTGTGGACCATCTATCAGTCTTACCCACCATGCTATGAGAACTTCACTCGATCACCATGTTCTTCCTATAAGGGGTTTTCCATGATTCTTATATAAGGGGAGTTGTTTTAAGGAACACCTATAGCAAACAACAATTATTATCAGTTTTTACGTTTTTTGTAAATTTGTGCACAAAATTAATAAGAAATCATTTTATTTATTTATAGGAGTATATGATTATTGTTCTTAAATAAGTTATTTTAGTTCTTCAAAGTAAAATTTTATATATTTTGAAATAAGTTATTTAATTTCTTCAAAGTAAAATTTTATATATTTTGATTATTTGTTCTAAGCAACGATTAATTCTATGTAAGGTTTGATAACTAACTATACGGTATAGGCATTTGATCTAAATACCTTTTATTGTTGCAATAATGTTTACCATATAGTAGTAGTATGAATACTACTATACTATAATAATTTTGAGGTTGATTAAATATTAACACTAATGACCAAATTTGATTGGATGCAAAATTGGAGTCATTCTTCCAGTGATGAAGAGAAGTATGCACACTAAAAAAACTAGTGCAAGAAAAATCATGATAGGTGGGTGAGCATCCTACCTGAAGAGTCTTATCCTATTAACCCATTATTAGTCCCTTCCGAAGGGGTAGAGGGACTATAGCGATCGATAATTCGTTGAATTCATATTAGTTTGTCGTTTGACTAAAAATATTTGCATAATATCTATTGTTGGAACTAGGGAACTAAAAACATTGTTTTTTATATAATAAAAAATGCTATATATGTCATGATATGATTGGATAATAGATTGGAGGTCATATTTCCAGCTTTGCTATTCCCAATGTTTGATATGTTAGCATATCCAAAGTTTTTGATCATATACGGCCTTTCTGAGTTTTTATTTTTTTCTTGAAATGTTTGGATATCCAAAGTTTTAAAGATAGAGAGTCAGTTTTTTATTAGTTGACTTCATATTAGTTTGTCCTTTGAATATATTTATTTTTTACATAGCCGCTATTGTTCGAACTATTGTTACTAATTTTATTTTATTGTTATAAAATAATATAATTAATGTTTTTTTGTACGTAAGAGACCTGCTACACTGCATTCTTTCTTAAATGTTTACAGAGTAGTTATAACAAACTTAACTGTTTACCTAACAGGCCTCACAACCTTAAATGTTTACTTAAAAGGCCTGTTACAATACATTTTCTTTCGGTTTTATTTTATATGCAATGTTCTCTATAGTGAATATGGGAAATATTGTTCTTCAATGGTATTTTTGGTTCATTGGTTCATGCTTGCTTCTTGCTTGTTCACTGATTTCTTATTTGTCTGTTCCTGTTGTTCTTGTTTGTCTATTTGTCTTGTTGCAGTTTGCACGCTTGAGATTCTACAACCGTGATTGGAATTGCCCTTCTATCGTTCCCCATTGATGGGAAAGTTTGGGTGTCATGTTTATCTTCGCTTGCTATTTTCATTTTTCACGTGGGAAATTTGACTACTGGGGATGCCTGAGTTGAAATCCTCTTGCAGAACATCTTTGTACATGAGGAGAAAATACGATTTCGTTTTCCTATGCATCACTATCGCTGTGCTGGAGGTAATTTTTGTGTCGAACATTGGCCTTCTGTCGTTCCCCGTTGACGGGCGGGTTTGGGTGTCGTGTTTAACTTCGCTTGCTATTTGCATTTTGCAGGTGGGAAATTTGATTGTTGGGGATTCTCGAGTCAAAATGCTCTTGCAGAACATCTTTGTATGTGAGGATAAAATACGATTTCATTTTCCTATGCATCACTATGGCTGTGATGGAGGTAGGTTCTGTGTCGAACATTGGAAATTAGGAACGAGGCGAAGACAACATTACAGTCTTGCTTTTCTAGTCGTAGTAATCACATACAAAGGTGGACTGCAAGAGGATTTTGATCGCTCCCAGTATTGAAAAATACCATCCGTGAAAACCACACCTTTCTTAATTTCTTGCATAGTGGCAGGCCCTTGGACAATCCTGGCAGCTTTGAATGTTTACTTGACAGGTCTCACAACCTGAAATATTTGGTTAACAGATGTGTTACAATACATTTTCCTCCGATTTTTTTGATACAATCTTGTGTGTAGTGAATTTGGCCAATATTGTTCTTCACTGACATTCCTAGTCAGCTAGGTGGTGCTTGCTTCTTAATTCGCTGGATGTTGATTAGTGTTGTTTGATTCAACTTTGCAGGGTTGAGGTCCTACGGCTGCAATTGGGCCTTTTGCAGTTGGATCTGTCTTTCCCATAGTTAATGTATTTCTATGGTTTCATAGTTATGAGACTAAGTGTTTCTATGTGAGTGATAAAGTTCTTCTCTCCCTTTCTTTTTCCTCTTGTAAATTTGCCCGTTTTTCCCTTTTTTCTTCCCCTCTATTATGCATTTTTGGTTCTATACTTTGCGACGTTTCTGTGGTCGCGGGTTCCCAGGGTAGCCAATTGAAAAATCATCATCTCCATCTATATATTTACATCATGAGTCCGACCGACCACCGTTCGTTTTCATACTTAGCCAATTTCTTCTAAACTTGCCCATTTTTCCCTTTTGTTCTTACCCTCTATTATGCATTTTTGGTTCTATACTTTTGTCACATTTTTGTGCTCGCGGGTTCCCGGTGTGGCGAACTGAAAAATTTTCATCTCCATATATATCTTCACATCACGAGTCTGACCGACCACTGTTTGTTTGCATACTTAGCCAATTTTATGAGTGCGGGTTCGTGGATAGGTGTTATCGAACTCTGGAAACTCGTGTTCGGGGTATACATATTGCACCCAAAAATTCTGTGCTATACAATTCAACCCTAGAATCCTCGAACTCGCAAGCCTGCCTCTACCTACGATGACTTTGTCTATCCAACCTGCATTTCCATACTTAGTCGAGTCTTCAATACCTTATTCCATTCTTGGTTCGCTGGATGCTGCTTAGTGTTGTTTGATTCAACTTTGCAGGGTTGAGGTCCTGTGGCTGCAGTTGGGCCTTTTGCAGTTGGATCCGTCTTTCCCATAGTTAATGTATTTATATGGTTTCATAGTTATGAGACTAAGTGTTGTTGTGTGAGCAATAAAGTTCTTCTCTCCCTTTCTTTTTCCTCTTGTAAACTTGCCCGTTTTTCCCTTTTGTTCTTCCCCTCTATTATGCATTTTTGGTTCTATACTTTGTGATGTTTATGTGGTCGCGGGTTCTCAGGGTAGCCAATTGAAAAATCATCATCTCCATCTATATATTTACATCACGACTCTGACCGACCACCGTTCGTTTGCATACTTAGCCAATTTCTTCTAAACTTGCCCATTTTCCCCTTTTGTTCTTACCCTCTATTATGCGTTTCTAGCTCTATACTTTTGTCACATTTCTATGATCGCAGGTTCCTGGTGTGGAAAAATGAAAAATCATCATCTCCATCTATATCTTCACATCAAGAGTCTAACCGACCGCCATTCGTTTTCATACTTAGCCAATTTTATGAACGCGGGTTCGCAGATAGGTGCTATTGAACTTTGACAACCCATGTTCGAGGTATACATCTTACACCCAAAAATTACGTGCTCTACAAGTTGACCCCAGACTCCTCGAACTCGCAAGCCTACCTCTACCTACAATGACTCCATCTGTCCGACCTGCCTTTCCATACTTACTCGAGTCTTCAAAGTTTCGCGAGTTCACGCACTCCCGGGTTCAGAAAAGTTAAAAGCATTTTTCGCTCCCCTCCACCCCCAATACCTTCCACCCTTCTCAATGCACATTAATTATGATTTTACTAATGAAAACTGACCAAACAGGTTCGAAAATATTGTCTTTAATAAGCGGAAATCTCGAGGACATCTCCCATTAAAATGAATAAACAGGCAAATATTATGGGATCTGATAAAAAAAAATTGCGTCCATTTTGATTTTGCAAAAAGTGTTGGCTATTTTAGTTTTTTAAAGGCATCATCATAGTAGCAGTTCAATATTCTACCACCACACTGCCATCCATGAAAATGTCATCCATAGATTTCTTGACATCATGTCCCTCTTTAATACTGTGCATATGTTACAGGTTGTCATATTTGAGAATCTGCTTGCATATGGGAATGTTAACTCGTGCTATTGGTGACTATTAAACACACATATTCAAAAATATTGGCATTAATAAGCATAAAGATCGAGGGCATATTCCATTAAAATGAATTAAGCTAAAATCTACAGAAGATTATACTATCATCCTCCAACATTGATTTTAAATACTTATTCCCATTTCTCCCTATCATCGAAGAGTTGGGCTTTAAGGTGCCTCCATTGTAATGTTCCTGGTCATGGATGTGAGACAACTTAGATATACCATTCAGGCCCAATTTAAAGACAAGGGAATGGTTTTATGTGACGCCAACTTTGAGCAAAAAAAAGCTTTGTTAGCCAACATAAACTCAGACACACAAAAAAAAAATCAAGTGTCTTGTGATTGGTGTTGTCCATGTATTCGATGCTTTGGATGGTTGAAAGGCTTGCCTGAATATTTGTGTGTTTATATTCTTTGTTTTCTTACTGGGAGTTGGAAGAGACTTTCAGGTCACCTGCAAAATGCTCCTTCATTGAAGTATATAGTTTCTTCCAACAACACATAATTTGGCAAGTGTATCAAATTCTCCAGACCACACAAGAATTTATCTTTCGTCGGAGGAGTCACACATACTGTGGCTT
>ML860943.1:19129-43599 GCA_009831015.1 Picea engelmannii
TCTTTCCCATAGTTAATGTATTTATATGGTTTCATAGTTATGAGACTAAGTGTTGTTGTGTGAGCAATAAAGTTCTTCTCTCCCTTTCTTTTTCCTCTTGTAAACTTGCCCGTTTTTCCCTTTTGTTCTTCCCCTCTATTATGCATTTTTGGTTCTATACTTTGTGATGTTTATGTGGTCGCGGGTTCTCAGGGTAGCCAATTGAAAAATCATCATCTCCATCTATATATTTACATCACGACTCTGACCGACCACCGTTCGTTTGCATACTTAGCCAATTTCTTCTAAACTTGCCCATTTTCCCCTTTTGTTCTTACCCTCTATTATGCGTTTCTAGCTCTATACTTTTGTCACATTTCTATGATCGCAGGTTCCTGGTGTGGAAAAATGAAAAATCATCATCTCCATCTATATCTTCACATCAAGAGTCTAACCGACCGCCATTCGTTTTCATACTTAGCCAATTTTATGAACGCGGGTTCGCAGATAGGTGCTATTGAACTTTGACAACCCATGTTCGAGGTATACATCTTACACCCAAAAATTACGTGCTCTACAAGTTGACCCCAGACTCCTCGAACTCGCAAGCCTACCTCTACCTACAATGACTCCATCTGTCCGACCTGCCTTTCCATACTTACTCGAGTCTTCAAAGTTTCGCGAGTTCACGCACTCCCGGGTTCAGAAAAGTTAAAAGCATTTTTCGCTCCCCTCCACCCCCAATACCTTCCACCCTTCTCAATGCACATTAATTATGATTTTACTAATGAAAACTGACCAAACAGGTTCGAAAATATTGTCTTTAATAAGCGGAAATCTCGAGGACATCTCCCATTAAAATGAATAAACAGGCAAATATTATGGGATCTGATAAAAAAAAATTGCGTCCATTTTGATTTTGCAAAAAGTGTTGGCTATTTTAGTTTTTTAAAGGCATCATCATAGTAGCAGTTCAATATTCTACCACCACACTGCCATCCATGAAAATGTCATCCATAGATTTCTTGACATCATGTCCCTCTTTAATACTGTGCATATGTTACAGGTTGTCATATTTGAGAATCTGCTTGCATATGGGAATGTTAACTCGTGCTATTGGTGACTATTAAACACACATATTCAAAAATATTGGCATTAATAAGCATAAAGATCGAGGGCATATTCCATTAAAATGAATTAAGCTAAAATCTACAGAAGATTATACTATCATCCTCCAACATTGATTTTAAATACTTATTCCCATTTCTCCCTATCATCGAAGAGTTGGGCTTTAAGGTGCCTCCATTGTAATGTTCCTGGTCATGGATGTGAGACAACTTAGATATACCATTCAGGCCCAATTTAAAGACAAGGGAATGGTTTTATGTGACGCCAACTTTGAGCAAAAAAAAGCTTTGTTAGCCAACATAAACTCAGACACACAAAAAAAAAATCAAGTGTCTTGTGATTGGTGTTGTCCATGTATTCGATGCTTTGGATGGTTGAAAGGCTTGCCTGAATATTTGTGTGTTTATATTCTTTGTTTTCTTACTGGGAGTTGGAAGAGACTTTCAGGTCACCTGCAAAATGCTCCTTCATTGAAGTATATAGTTTCTTCCAACAACACATAATTTGGCAAGTGTATCAAATTCTCCAGACCACACAAGAATTTATCTTTCGTCGGAGGAGTCACACATACTGTGGCTTGAAAAATGGTCTTTAATATTCGGAAATGACGCGAAATATTACTCCATTCGTGAATATATTCAGAAGGATATCATAAATTTGTATTGTCGCGAGTATGAGAAACTATATGGGTGGTTGAATCGACATCCTAAAATTACATAAGCTTCTATTTCAAAGTTTGTTGAGCTACTTCTGGGTGTCGTAATAGAATTGACAGAAGGTCATATTATTTGTCAAAGTTTGTTCACTGTCCTCTGGATGTAGTAACAGACTCCACTTACAATCAACTTTCTATCACCACTGCACGATTTTTTATACTATTCCTATGCATATGGTTGCATCTAGGTCGATGAGCTTTCCCCTGTTTGCACATATATTCTCCTCCTACTTGAAGGTGGGTATATAACCAGGGAACGACACTCTCAAAACTTTCTAATTCCTACATCGACATGTAACTGGGAAAATTTAATGGGAAGGAATTCTGGATTATTAACTTTGCAACACTTTCTGAGGATTACTTTATACTACCACCTTCTGTAAGAAGTTTCGCCTATTCAAGTAATGATTTGGTTTCTGAAAAGCACCTTTTACTACCACCTTCATGTAAACATTTTATTTCATTCTTTAGAAGAGACCTTAATGTATTGATGTATTCTAGAGCTGCTTCCACCTACAATTTCTTATTTTTTAAAATATAGAAGAATGTATTTTTTGAACACACAGATGT
The DNA here is from genome assembly GCA_009831015.1 of Picea engelmannii. Classification (NCBI taxonomy): domain Eukaryota; kingdom Viridiplantae; phylum Streptophyta; class Pinopsida; order Pinales; family Pinaceae; genus Picea; species Picea engelmannii. The sequence continues at coordinate 21,522 of ML860943.1, forward strand.
TCGAAAAGTCTTAGGTGTTGTTTGGGATTCACGTCCTTCAAGGATGTTAATTTCACACAATTAATATTTCTTGTGCCAATGAAATTGAGTCGTCATCCACTATGGCAATTGCACTAACACTGCAATGTCAGATAATAGATGTCTGACATGTGCGTAATGTCAAGGTCATTATCGCACAGGACAACCAACACCCAAAGATTTATGGACTCAAAGAAACATTGTAGTTTTCGTGACAAATCAACACTAAAGTCAATGTTCTTTGCAAGTTTGACACTACTGCAGTCTAAGTGATTTGACAATGCCAACCTTTCTTGTTCATCGCATTGTCGTAGTGCAATCAATAACACTATTCCCATTTCCACCGCCAATGTCAATGTCTGAAGCCAAAGCTATCTGGAGCCTACGATCACCGCCAGTGTGGATGCCTAAAGGTGAAACTACCTAGAGCTTGCGATCACGACTTCTTGCACTTGACATTAGTATTAGTAGAGATCAAAATTGTATTGTATGTCGAGTCTTTTACTGCATCCAGAGGTCGCTCAACACTCTTTAACATAGAAACTGGCCATCTTTCAAGTCTGTTACAACTTTGGCATAAAACGTTCTGTAATTTTATAATGTTGATTCAAACGTGCACATAGTTTCTCACGTTCGTGGGCATATGAGTGTATTCGGGCATGGAGTAATATTTGGCGTCACTTCCGAACATTCCAGACCATTTTTTGGCCTACCATGTCTTCCACCCCTACGTCGGAATATATATTCTGATGTGATCTGCAACATTTGATACACTTTCCAGATCTGTGCTCCTGGAAGAAGCTGTGTACTTCAACAGAGGAAAATTTTGAAGATGGGTTGGTTGTCCCTTCCAATTTACAGTAATAAAACAAAGAATTTCAACATACAAATCTTCAGGCAGGATTTTCAACCAAATATGTGATCGAATATAAGGAGAATAACAGTCACAACATAATTGATTTTTTTTTTTTTTTTTGTCTCAACTTTTGTTGGCTAACATGTTTTGTTTCCCCCAAAGATGATGTCACATAAAACCAATCCGTTGTCTTTGAATTGGGCCTAAATCACATCTGTAATTTGTCTCATATGTCAATGATCGGGAACATTACAAGGAAGGCACCTTAAACCCCAATTTTTCAACAACAGAGGGAAATTGACACTTAGCAAAGTATGGAATGTTGAATAACCAAACAATGCAAGCATGCCATATCTAGAAGAGATGAGATATTCAAAAACCTAGGATAGATATAGTTGGCAACACTAATGAAGTTCAAGACCTGAAATTTATATTCATCTTGCTGTTTTTTACGAATCAAGCATTTGATGGTCAAGTTGAAATCTATAAAAGATTTTCAACAAGATTCATTATTGTACATATTTTATTTTTTTTGTCGGCGATGGGCCCAATCACAGTCATTATGGAAAATAATATCACATGTATTTTGTAACCCAATTTATTTGAATATAGAATATTTGAGTTTTTTGTATGGTGTTTTCCAATCTCTGGTGTTGTTTTTTATTTTATTTTGTACTTTTTGTGTGTGTCGTTAAACATGGATGACAAGCTTTTCTTTCTGCTACCTAGCTCTTCGATTTAAATAAAGGACACTCTGTTCTCTCCTTACATTTTACATGGAACAATATTTTTTCATAGGCCATACTTATGTGGTGCCCGCCCTATACTTAAAGAAATAAATGGGAGGACCTGTCCTGCTTTGATTCTTCGGGGTCTCGTAAATAGAATGAATTAATGACTCTAATACAACAAGGGAACTCAAGTGTTGACGTCATGTTCCTGTTCAATATTTTGCATATATTGCATCTTCTTCTATTTGATAATATCTGTGCATATAAAAAATGTTGCGTCATATGTATATATATATATATATTTTTATTTTTATTTTTCTTTCTATTGCTTATGGGTTTCAACAAAATTTGTGAATCAAACAACATCCTGCAAATTGGAAGATGATTTTCATTTGGACCAGAAATAATCTATTAATATATATTAATATGAATACTATTGGAATAAATATAAACACTTTCTCTTTAAATTTTCCCTGTTTTCTCCCCCTCTATTATCCTTTTGTGGTTCTATATTTAGTGGCATCTCTATGATCACGACTTCCTAGATTCATGGGTTGGCATATGCTTATCTTTATCTATATCCTCACACCATTAGCCGGATCGACCGAAATCCCTTTCAATACTTAGTTGATTATATGACCACTGGGTCCCGAGTTTGCCGTATCCAACACTTATGTCGCATGTTTCGTCATATACATCTTGCACCCAAAGAACTTTTGTGATCTGCAACTTATGCTTTTACTAGTGAGGACTGACTAGGGGTTCGAAAAGATTGGCATGAATAGACTAACAATAGATGTTGTTCTGTGAGATACTTATCCCTTTTTCCTTTTCTTCTTCCCATTCATTATCGCTTTCTGGTTATATACTTAGTCATCTTTCTATGATCGTGGGTTTCAGGGTTGGCGGACTGACATATATTCATCTCCATCTATATCCTCACATGAAGAATCTGATCGACCGTTGTTCCTTTCCATGCTTAGACAATTTTATGGCTGCAGTTGTCGGGTTTGCCCTTTCGAACTTTGTTGCTTCTTGTTCTGTGATATACATCTTGCACTCAAAAATTTTGTGATCTACAATTCCACTGTGAACTCCTTGAACTCGCGAGCTTCACTCTACCAAGATTCACAAATGTTTCAAAGTATCTGTCGCTGCCTTCCATCCCCACTAACTTCACACCCTTCCCAAAATACATTGATTATGGTCTTACTAGTGACAACTGAACACACTGGAACGAAACCATTTTTTTTTCTTTCTATTTCTTATAGGTTTCAACGAAATTTGCGAACCAAACAAAATCCTACAAATTGGAAGATAATTTGCATTTGAACCAGAAATAATCTATTAATATATATTAATATGAATCATATTGGAATAAATATAAGCACTTTCTCTTTAAATTTTCCCTGTTTTCTCCCCCTCTATTATCCCTTTGTAGTTCTATATTTAGTCGCATGTCTATGATCACAGCCTCCTAGATTCATGGATTGGAAGATGCTTATGTTTATCTATATCCTCACACCATGAGCCAGATCGACCGCGATCCCTTTCAATAATTAACCAATTATCTAACCACCGGGGCCTGGGTTTGCGGTATCCAACACTTATGTCCCTTGTTCCATCATATACATCTTTCACCCAAAGAACTTCCGTGATATGAAACTTATGCTTTTACTAGTGAGGACTGACCAAGGGTTCGAAAAGATTGACATTAATAGATGAATAATAGATGTTTTTCTGTGAGACACTTAGATGATGTTGTTCTGGTTATATACTTAGTCGCCTTTCTATGATAGCAAGTTCCATGGTTGGCGGGCTGAAATATATTCATCTCCATCTATATCCTCACATGACGAATCCGACCGACCACTGTTCCTTTCCATAGTTATCCAATTTTATGGCCGCGGTTGCCGGGTTGGCCCTTTTGAACTCTGTTGCTTCTTGTTCCGTGATATACATCTTGCACTCAAAACTTCTGTGATCTACAATTCCACCGTGGAATCCTTGAACTCACAAGCTTCATTCTATGAGGGTTCACAAATGTTTCAAAGTATCTGTCGTTTCCTTCCATCCCCACTAAATTTATGCCCTTCCCAAAATACATTGATTATGGTCTTACTAGTGACAACTGAACACACTGATACGAAACAATTGGCACCCAGACCTCTACCATATACAAATTGAATGTCAGACTTCGACATCGTCCCCTCTTCCATGTTACACATTATGCATTCAAATGTTCCAAGCACTACAATTTGATCATCGGGGCCTCGCGTCTTCTGGGGAGACCTTGTCACCCTATTTTGGATCCTCACGTTGGCGGGTTCATGAAATCTCTAATTCCTAGTCACTGTTTCCTCTTCCGTCCATCCTCATACTTCTTTCCAAATATGCAACACTAAAGGTTTAATGCTAAGACGTCATCATGCAACAACCGTAAATATTGTCATTAATAAGAAAAAGCCTCGAGGACTAACCATCCCTACATAACTTTTCTAGAAACATGTAGAGAATATCTTCCCAGGTGATGGGAAAGCTATTACAAATTTCAAGATATTAGCGAAAACAAGTCTGGGCTAGCGTTTCCCTATTCCATACTTGGACACTTTTTGATTGCAGTTTCCTGGACTAAGGGCCTCAAAATTGTTTTCCGAATCTTCCTTGACTTGCAAATAGTGCCACGAGTTCCGCAATATATAATTTATCCGTTGGAATTCCCTATCACGAGCCCAACCATCCGGAATTCCTTTCAATACTTAGTCCCAAGTTGGTTGTATCTCCATGACGTTGTACATTTACTGTGTATTTATTCTGGCCTACCGTTTCCCTTTTCCATACTTAGACAGTTTTTCGATTGTGGGTTCCCGGACTGGCGGGCTCAGAATTTTTTTCCAATGTTCCACAACTAGAAAATAGTACACATAATGCACCATCATGCCCTCTTCCATGTTACATGTTCTGCGTTCAACACTCCCGAGAGATACAATTTGACCCTCGGGCCCTCACCTCTGTTGGTTGTTTCTTTTAGCCCTATTTCGAGGCGTCACCAACCGCTTTCGATAATTCGCCATTCCTTAATTGTTGTTCCCTGTCCCTGCCACCTTCCTACTTTTCTCTGGCTATGCAATTGGCAAGCTTCGTCATGCATGAAACTTAAACATGTCATTAATGAGTGAAATGCTCGAGGAGATCTCCCACACCTCTTCCATATACAAATTGACCATTGTACTCCCATATCATCCCCTCTTCCGGGGTACACATTTTGCACTCAAGTTCCGAGACATACAATTTGACCCTTGGGAAGTCACGTCTCATAGGGAACCATTGTCACCCTAATTCTGAAGCCTGTCCGAACGCTTTCCATACTTTCCCATTTTATGGAATCTCTTTTGCGGTTCCTCAGGTTGGCGGGTTCACGAAATCTCCAATTCTTAGTCACTGTTTAGTATGCTCGACCAAGGTTTAATGCTAACAATCCATCATGAAACAACCATACATAATGTCACTAAAAAGAAAAAGCATCGACAAGACAGTGAAATTTAAATGAAGCTTGACTCCTCGAATTTAAATTAATTTATCTTCTCTTATTTTCTCTTATTTTCCCAGAGACATGCAAAAAATATCTTGCCACACAATGGGATATATATTACAAGTTTCAATATATTAGCGAAAACGAATCCACCCAGTCGTTTCTCTATTCCATACTTGAACTCGTTTTTTGATTGCGGGTTCCCGTATAGGCGGGATCACATTTTCATTTCCATTGTTTTGTGTCCTGCAAACATTACTCGGACTTTCGCGATATACAAATTTCCCTCTGGTCTGTCCCACCATGCCCTCTTCTTTGTTATGCATTTTTGCACTCAAAAAATTTCGAGACATACAATTTGACCCTCGGGCCCTCAACTCCAACGGTTGTACCTTGGAACCCTATTTTGAAGCCCTCCCGATCGCTTTCGATAATTAGACACTCCTTAATTTCTCTTTCCCATCCCCGCGACCTTCATACTTATTTCTTAATATGCAATTAGTAACCTTTCATGCTAACAAATCACCATGCATGAACCGTCAACATTTTCATTAATGAGAAAAATGCTCGAGGAGATCTCCCATTAATACGCATTAAACCAATATCTGCGGAGAGTTATATTATCCCTTACGATTTTTCATCTCAAACATGGGTCATTGCGTTGGGTTGTTAAGGAAATATCCAATCCTTAGTTACTCATTTCTGTATCAGCCATGTTCACACTTCTATGTATGCAATTACTAATCTTTAATTCTAATAGTGCATCATGCAACAACCGTCAAAATTGTCATTAATAGGCAAAGGTCTCAAGGAGATCTCCCATTCACACGCATTTGGACCATGATTTACACAGGGTTGTATTATCCCTTCCAACTCTTCATTTCAGACATTGTGTGGAGCAAACAAACGTTCTTGTAAACTTATGGAAGTAGCTCGATAACAATTCTGTGGAGATACAATGAATATCTTCGGACGTGAGGACCAAAACTTCTAGTGGTTCAGGGCATACTCTTACTATTCATCTCGTTCTGCCCAGAACAAAGTGATTTGGACCTCTGGAATCGCTCATGCAAGATGCATCCCTGAGGTTTTTGAATATAAGGAGGTGGTCTCTTGGTGCACAAAAAAATATATTTCAAGCCAAAGAATTATTCCACTGCGCGACCATTCTCCCGTTTCTTTGTCACCTCAGGTTTTCTGCAAGATGTTAAGATTTCCGGAGCCAACATTGACCTTCAGAGGAAAAGACTGCAAGCAGTTCCTAGAAAAACATTATAATGGGTTGGATCTCTTACCCGAGTTCCTCGAAGACCCAAAAATAGTTCCTGAAGATATCACAAAGTTGCAGGTCAGTTCCTTTAGAAATCCATTACAGGAAATTGCTTGGTTGTTTAAAAGAATAACAGGACAGGAATCCACGACAAGCATTTCACGTATAGTTATTTATATTTTGTACTTAACAGTCAAGGAAAAATTCATTTTCGATTGGGGGAGGCAAATTTCCATTGAGATTTGTTCCAAGCTATCATGATTAAAAGAATCGAATAAATTTTATATGTCATCCTACTTGATTTTCGCAATAGTGCATTTCTGTCTGTTTCCAAAACTGTCTATGTCCAAGAAAATAAACTATGAATTCGACCTAGTAACATTCTGGTACAAGGCCTTGTGGAGGAACAAGGCCTCTCATTGTTTTTATGAGGTTTTTAATGAATTTGTCTCAGTTTTCAAAGATTTATTGTTAGGAAAGGATGCTCCCCAGATGTCTGGCTAGGAAACCAATTTTTTGGATAGGAACGACACACTTGAATAGAAGGAAAATTATAGTGTACTAATGGTCTTCGGCTCCAAGGAAAATCCTTCTTTCCTTCCATGCCACATCACGGACAAGATGTTTGTTACAGAAATAGCAAGGAAATACAACCATTGGTTGCATTTTTTCCATGACAAGAGAAAAAAACAATTCCTTCCTCTGCCCTGGAAAGTCGGGGAATCGTGTGCAGAAACGTCAACAAGATTGATGAATTCGTGAGCCATTTCAAGAAATTGAACCTAACATATGCTGAAAGGCTAAAAGGGTTCGACCCTAATGGGATTTTTCGAGAACATTTGTTATCAGTTGGATTTAGCAGATCTTTTACCATAGATGCCTGACGGAAGATAGAGATAGTGACAACAACACTCCTTCTTCTGACGATTGAGACATACATACATTGCAAAGTGCGATTGAATTGTACAGACAATAGGGAAAAGTATCCAGTGAGAAGAGTGCCCAGTCCCCTGTAATCACTCCCAATAGCACGATATCACAGAGCATCGCTTTAATGGCCCACCCCAATAAGAAATCAACCCAAAAATCTTCAAACAGAGGAGGAGATAAGAACCCTCCTCGTGCAAAAATTGATAGTTCTCACAAGCTTCCCCTGACGAAGAAGAGAAAAAACATTGCAGGGCAACCGGAGGAACCCGAAATTGAAAGTGAGCACATGTAGCTTGAAAATTGAATTGAGCACATGCACAAAGTTCACCTATTTGCGGATGCAATGCACCATAGTTCCACATTGGAAATAGTTGAGACCAACATTTTTTACGAAGATTAATCCTTCGTATTCCAGAGTGTTGCTTTTGACAGCCAATCTAAAAGTGTAATCATTGAAAAGAGAGATGTAACAAATAAGAAAGGAAAATCTCGTATAGAGATTAACTTTAGTAAAATGCGGTCGTCCCAAATCTCCCGATTTCACCGTGTAACCAGTGATTCTCTTGATGATTCCATTAGGGGAATTGAATTGGAGAATGCCAGACTGAACGACTGAGTCAAGGAATTGGAGGAGGCTTTCATTGCTACCCCAGAGTTTTCTAGTCCTTTAGAAAAAACCATGCCTCCTACCCCTACAGCCAAGTTAAAAGGATCATCTAGCCTCCTCACATCGTGTAGAGTCATTGTAGAGAAGAACATCAAGAAAAGAATGCAACTAATTACTGAAGCCTGGGAAACATCACAAAATATATCTTCCTTTCGAAAGAGGGAAAATGATTTGCACGGACATTTGCAGACGAATTTAAAAAATGAAGAATGTTTCTATGAACAGATGGTGACCCCTTTTTCCAAACATGCCATCAACAACTCGTATATGAAAATAAGAGAAGAGGATCTCCCCTCCCCAAAGAAGATCAAACAATTAAAGCATGCTGGAAAAAGAAAGTTCAAAACCTGCAGCTCATTGTCGAATCATGTGAACAAGCCATATCAGAGAAAGAAGAATTATTCAGAAACCTGACCCAAATAGACTTAGCCGAAAGTACCAACGAGGTTCAAGACCCAAACTTAATCCTCAAATCCTTGTCCTTGACCAAATAATCCTTCAATGAACAACTTGATATTTTAAAGGGGTTGTCTTTACAAACGTTTTACGACATCCTTTAATATGGTGTATATGAGGTCGAGAACTGGCTAGTGGACTATTCATCACACAATGAAGAAATTGAACAGGCTCTGCATAGTATTTCTATGGATCTAAGGAAATTATAAAATGAGCTTTTCGACATAGAAATCTGGGATGAAATCAATGTGACCCCCATGAGAAGCTACATTGAAGAATGGTTCCAATGGAGAATGGACAAGCTCATCGACGAAGGGAAACAATCAGTTGGCACGATTCCAGTGGCCATTGATGATAGCAACAAAAACACATCGACTTCATAGTAAGTCTATACTGATCACATCTTGTTTTCTTTATCAATCCAATTATTCTACCTCTTTAAATACAAATCTCTAACCTAAGACTCATAACTTCCAATTTCTTCTTTTCAGTTCTTCCTCTCTATCGTCGCGCACTTCTTCTTTCTAAAGTTATATTTCTTGTACTTATTTCTTTTATGGTCTTCGGGAGCCCCAATCCCAGTTTATATGACAAACACATTTAAATTTCGAGATATATGGAATAGATTCCATAAATATGTAATAGACATTGTTAATTTTTGATAAATTTCAAAGAAAACTAATTTGGGAATGAAAAATTTGTTTTCCTTCAACAATGTTTCATGTCAGGAAATTGTGCTTATTATATTTGAATTTTTAATGTGTATGATTCCTGGTCCTTTTTTCTAGGAACCTTTTGTTGCAAGGCATTATTAATTTTTGATAAATTTCAAAGAAAACTAATTCGGAAATGCTAATTTTTTTCCCTTCAACTATGATGGATGTCAGGAAATTGTGTTTATTATATTTGAATGTTTAATGTGTGTGATTCCTGGTCCATTTTACCAGGACCTTTGTTGCAAGGAATTATTATTTTTTGATAAATTTCAAAGAAAACTCATTCGGAAATGCTAATTTTTTTTTCTTCAACTATGATGGATGTTAGGAAATTGTGTTTATTATATTTGAATGTATGATTCCTGGTCCTCTTTTCTAGGAACTTTTATTGCAAGTCATTGAGACAGGAATTTTCTAAGTCCCATGTTTGAACTATACACACGTGAGGAAATTTTCTAAGTCTCATATTAACCTTGGGGGTCATCTACAAGCCAAATGTCTTGTGTCTGGCCCATGACATGCTGCCACAAGTCATCCTCTGCATGGATACCACATGTACTTCAAGTTTCTTCCCACGTGTCTGTGCAGTGCATTTATTCCCATTCCAACTTGGCAGGGACTACCCTACCATGCAACACTTGTTTAGTTACAAGATAGAAGATGAATTCACTATTCTCCATAAAATAAATGAATTTGTATTAACTTAGGTAAGACATATTTACTTATGATATTACAAGTTCTGGGGATGTTTCCTAATAAAATTCTAATGAATCCCTAATTGAAATGAACATTTCTAGATGAAGAGAAAAATTATTACCAGATGAAGACTTATGCAGATGCGCTTGGAAAGGACAAAAATACTCTAATTCTTTTGTATCTTTTGCCTATGATGCCTCCACACATACTCGGTCTCCATGCTTCCTCCATTGGCATTAGGAAAAATTAAGGGTAATGATCCCACTCTATGAGAATAGGAGGGGAATGCCTCTAAATTGAATCTATCTTCCCACTTCCCACAATTGAGTTGATATAGGTTGTATCATAATGGAAGGTAGACACTGTTGCGTGAAAAAATGGTCGATCATTCATTTTACCAGTCATTTCGGCACCGGTTATATCCATATATATAAATTTTTATGCATGCAAAAATTACTTGCAACCCTTGAACTGTATGCTTCGCTTAAAAGCAACAATGGTTGTTCTCCTATTAAAACTCAAACTGGAATAGGTTGATCATGTGTCAAAACTATTTCCTAGAGCGCTCCATGAATCTTAGCACGCATTGAACCTATTGTATGTGAACAACCTAAACTATGAATATGTATTATGTATCTAATAAAGACTCTCATCCCTCGATTGATTTGAAATAATTGATACATATTAATGAGTTGATGTGGTGTATTAACATGATTCATTGATTTCGACTCTACACTGACAATCTTAAGATCAAAGTTTGTCTCGTGTTGTTCTCTTTCCCCCTAGCTACTGTTGTAGTTGTGTCCCTTCTCCCACGCACGTGTTCATCGGGCTTCTATTAATACAAACCAAACCCCTTCCCCCTGCATACACATGAATTTCACTAGAGCAGTTTCTCGTGGTAAGAATTTCCATTGGATATGGCTACCCAAGTACAAGTATGGATCAATGGATGGTCAGTTCTTTCTTCTCTAGTGTTGGGTCGAACGTCATCCGTAAATAAGTCAAAAGTTTGTTTTCACTTCACTGTAAAGATAATATGATTGTTAGGGAAAAGGATATAACTATCCATTATAAATTAGTCGGTGTGAAAAAAAAGAGTAATTTTATTATTTTTTTCATGTGGTTCATGACACCGGATATCAGTGCTCGCTACGTCCACGGAAACTCCCCCTAAAATCTGTGAGAGAACATAAGGAGGCTGAATATTTTTGGAATATTGGGCCCAACAATATGAGAATATTATAGACCCATTTAAGGGCACAACATGTCACTCACAAGGAATTGAACCTGGGTGGGGAGAGTAACAATCATTCCTCCCAACTACCCAAGCTACATCCAATGTACATAGTAATTTTATTATTATTAATAGGTAAAAGTATATAATAAAGGGTTAAATTTTAATACTAAGATAATAGTTAATCAATAATAATTATTAAATAAGAATATAGTTAATAATAATTAATTAATTGAAATTAGGTAGGAGGTAGGAATTTAAATATAATTGAAAAAGAGAGTTATTAATGTATAAAAAGTCAAGTTATAAACTAAGAGGATAGTTAATTGATAATAATTGTTAAATAATAACATAATTAAGAGTAATTAATTATTGGAATTAGTTAGAGGTTAAGTAGGGAAAAAAGAAAAATAATTAATAATAATTAAAAATTAAAGGATTTTGGAAGGTAGAACATCGGTTAAACAAGGGAACATGTGAAAAGATGAAAAGTTGAATAATAAATTGAATAAAAATAAATAAATAAATAAAAATGGCTAGTTAATAATAATTATTAATTAATAAATTAAATTATATAATTAAAACTTTACATAATAATTAGAATTAATTAGAGGCTAGGAATAAGAGTAATTGAAAATTAATTAAAAATCATGGATTTAGGATGATTAAATTGAAAATTATGAATTTAGGATGATAAATTTTTTATTGATTAGAGAATGGAATGATGAGAAAGGCGGGATGGGTGGGGGTGGCGAGTGTTGTGCAGGAACATACAAGGAAAGGGTGGCGCATGAAAGCCATAAGAAAGGTTAGTTTGATTGTCTGATGCGATGAATGGCATATTTCCAAGATTGACTAAGTTTATACTCGTCTTCACGGTTAAAATTGTTAGGATGTTTTTTTATTTCAAGAGCTTCGTGTATGACTCAATAAGTGTAATAGGCTGTTGAGGCCAAGATTTTGGTTTTGTGAAAAAAAATTAGATGTTTAGAATTGAAATAGTGTTCAGCAATAGCCGATTTAGAGATGCGATTGTGGGTTGTGTCAATTATGTGTTCTTTGAGACAGGATTTGAAGGATCTTCTAGTTTGGACAATGTATGATTTGCCATAGGAGCAGGGAATTTGGTAAACTCCTGGGCCAAGCATTGGGTCAGATTTATCCTTGGCAGATCTCAAGGATTGTTGGAGAGTTTTGAAAATATTAAAGATGGTTTTGATATTATTTTTGGTAATAATTTTGGAAATGTGATCAGTAGTGCCTTTGATGTAGGGGAGAGAAAGGAGAGCTAGGGGGGGGAGAGGAGGAAGAAAAGTTTGACTTAGGGTTGCAGGTTGAGATAAAATATTTGTTAATTTGAGAGGAGGTATATCCATTTGACAAAATTTCCTTGGTTAAGTGGGATTTTTCTTTCTCAAGAAATTGGGGGTGAGATATTCAGATGGCTCGTGTGACAAGAGTTTTGAGGAAAATGGAATTTTGAGAAAGATGGTGATGGGATTGGGCGTGAAGGTATCATTCAATATGATTCTTTTGTGATAAAATTGGTGGGTAAGGGAACCATTAGGGAGGTGATAGATGAGAACATCAAGAAAGGGAAGGGATTTGTCCTTCTCCATTTCCATAGTGAATTGGAAATGGGGGAAATACTATTTAAATGGTTGAAGAAGGAATTCAGTGAGGTGAGACTGTGAGTCCAGATAAAAAAAGTGTCATCAACGAATCTGAGCCAAAATTTAGGTTTGAGATAAAATTTGTTGAGGGATGAGGTCTCAAAGTGCTCCATGAAAATGTTAGCAACCACGGGGTATAGAGAAGACTCCATGGTCATTCCTTTGGTATGTTCATAGCAAGTACCTTTAAAGGTGAAGAAGGTGGAGGTGAGGAAGATTTCAAGGAGGTTTAGGGTTTCATGGTGCACCATCTTGGAGATGAGGTCTAATGCTTCGGGGACAAGAATTTTGGTAAATAAAGAGACCACATCAAAGATGACTAGTAAGTCTTGGTCATAGAGTTTAAGATCACGAGTTTTTTGGATAAAGTCAGAGGAGTATTTAATTAAAGAGGAAGTTTTTCCAGTAAAGGGTTTAATTTTGATAGATAAAAAGCGGGATAAGGCATGGGTGGGGGCACCATAGTGTTAACTATAGGTTTGAGGGGAATGTCTTGTTTGTGAATTTTTGGTTGTCCATATATCCGGGGGGTTTTTAGGTTATGGGGAATAAATTTATTTTGAATTTTTGGGTATAGGGAAGAAGATTTGATGGCTTTAGTGACCAAATTAGTGATGGTATTGCAAGGGATTTTGGATAGAGGTTTGCTGGAAGAAGAGGAGAGGAGGTTTAGAATTTTGGATTCATATTCTGATCTATTCATGATGATAGTGACATTACCTTTGTCATTATTATCAAGATACTGAATATATTGATATTCATATTTAGTTAGATTGGGTTTAAGAGGTTTGGCACAAGAGGGAATTCTACCACAATCTTTCCTAATTTATTTCACTTCATGAGGGGGAATGATTTGAGTTACATAGACGATTGAGATAATAATATATTTGATGGGAATACATTGAGGAGATAGGGATAAATTAAATCCTTTCACTTAAAGGTGAAGGGAGGGCGGATCCAAAAAAAAGGAGGATAGGTTTATGACATTGGCAGGGGGTCGAGGAGGAAGATTGGTGGTCAAGACAAGGGAAGGGGGGATGATATAAGGGGTTTTAGATTGCAAGTTGGATGAAAGTGAGATTGTAGAGTTAGGTACCAAGGATGAGGAATTCAAGGTTAGTGATTGGGCAAAGAAAGATACGAGATTGGTCGACAATCTTGAATGCATGTTGGGCAAGGTGTTTAGAGGATGGTGCAATAATGGTAGGTCAGGAGAATTAGAGGAAGAAATGAGGGTTAGGTTAGAAGAAGAGGAAGCAGTGAGGAGAGAATAATCAATGGTTGGATAGTGCAACGTTGGAGGGTGAGAGAACTAAGGGAGAGAGTAATATGAGGTAAGTAAAATATTAAATTTGTGGGAAGATGATAAAAGAGAAAGTTGGGGGTAACACTTTGAGGTGATAAAATTGTTATATTTGTAAATATGTTGAGGTGTGGGAGCTTTAAAAATATTGAATGTTGAATTAAAGGATCCGCGATAAATAATTGACCAGATATCAAAAGAAATAAAATAATAAAGTTTTAAATGAAGCTTATCTACCTTGGAGGATAAGCAACTGAGCTCTGACTTGGAATGGTTGATTTTCGCCTGTAGAATCACGGTGCTAGCCTTGGGTAAAAATGAAATAAATATCAGGTTGGTGGTGGTGTCGGTGGATTTGATTGAAAAGAAAATCCATTCCCCCCATATCCAATTCACTATGGAAATGGAGTAGGACAAATCCCTCTCCTTTCTCGATGTTCGCATCTCTCTCCTCCCTAATGGTTCCCTTACCCACAAAGTTTATCGCAAAAATACTCATACTGAATGATACCTCTCACCAAAATCCCTTTGAATACCATCACTAAACTCATAACTAAATCCATCAAATCTTCTTCCCTAGACCCAAACATTCAAAAGAAACCAATTCCCCATAACCCAAAAACCCCTCGGATATATGGACAACTAAAAATTTAGAAATAGTACATTCCCCTCACACCCATAGTTAGTGCTATTGGTGCCCTTACCCATGCCCTTTCCCTCTTTTTGGCTATCAAAATTAAACCCTTTACTGGAAAAACTTCCTCTTTTATTAAAGACTCCTATGACTTTATCCAAAAAACTCGTGATCTTAAACTCAATGACCAAGACTTACTGGTCAACTTTGATGTCGTCTCTTTATTTACCAAAATTTCTATCCCCAAAGCATTAGAACTCATCTCCAAGATGGTGGACCATGAAACCCTAAACCTAATTGAAATATCCTCCACCTTATTCACCTTTAAATGTAATTTCTATGAACAAACCGAAGGAATAGCCATGGGTTCTTCTCTATCCCCCATCGTTGTTAACATTTTCATGTAGCACTTTGATACCTCCTCCCTCAACAAATTTCATCTCAAACCTAAACGTTGGTTCACATTCATCGATGACACTTTTTTATCTTGTCTCATGGAATCTCCTCACTGAATTTCTTCCTCAACCATTTAAATAACATTCCCCCCCATATCCAATTCACTATGGAAATGGAGAAGGAAAAATCCCTCCCCTTTCTCGATATTCTCATATCTCTCCTCCCTAATGGTTCCCTTACCCACCAAGTTTATCGAAAAAATAATCGTACTAACTGATACCTTCACACCCAATCAAATCACCATCCTTCTCAAAATTACATTATCCTGAAAACTCTTGTCACTCGAGCCATATGAATCTCTAACCCCCAATTTCTTGAGAAATAAAAATCCCACCTAACGAAGGCACTTTTGTCAAATGGATACACCTCCTCTAAAATTAACAAATCTTTTCGGTTACCCCACAACCCTAATTCAAACTTGTCTTCTTCCTCTCCCCCACATCCAAGGAACTGTTGATCACATTTCCAAAATTCCTGCCAAAAAGAATATCAAAATTGTCTTCGAGCCTTTCAAAACTCTCGAACAATCCTTTATATCTTCCAAGGATAAATCTGACCCAATGCTTGGCCCATGAGTTTACCAAATTCCTTTCTCCCGTTGAAAATCATACATTGGCCAAACTGGGAGATCCTTCAAAGTTCATCTCAAAGAACATATAGCTGACAAAACCCACAATTGCATCTCTAAATCAACTATTATTGAGCAATCTTTCAATTCTAAAAATCTATTTTTTTTACAAAACCAAAATCTCGGCCTTTGCACCCTATTACACTTATCGAGTCATATGTGATGCTCTCTAAATCGAAAAACAACTTAACAATTTTAACCGTGAAAATGAGTATAAACTTAGTCAATCCTGGAAACTTGTCATTCATCGCATTAGACAATCAAACTAATATTTCTTATGGTTTTCATGTGCCACTGTTTCCTTGTTTGTTCCTGTGCAACCCATCCCACCTCCCCGCCTTTCTCATCATTCCATTCTCTAATCAATAATTTTTTTATCATCCTAAATCCAGAATTTTCAATTTTATCATCCTAAATTCATGATTTTTAATTAATTTTCAATTATTCTTATTCCTAGCCTCTAATTAATTATAATTATTATGTAATTAGTATTAATTATATAATTAATATTTAATAATTAATAATTATTATTAACTAACCATTTTTTTATTAAATTTATTATACAACTTTTCATCTTTTCACACATTCCCTTCTTTAACCGATTTTCTACCTTCCTAAATAATTTAATTTTTAATTATTATTAATGATTTTTTTTCCCTTTTTTTTCCTCTGTACTTAACCTCTAACTATTTCGAATAATTAATTACTCTTAATTATATTATTATTTAACAATTATTATTGATTAACTATCCTCTTAGTTTATAATTTGACTTTTTATACATTAATAACTCTCTTTTTCAATTATATTTCAATCCATACCCCCTAACTAATTTCAATAAATTAATTAATATTAACTATATTATTTTTGAATAATTAATATTGATTAACTATATTATTATTTAATAACTATTATTGATTAACTATTCTCTTAGCTTTAAAATTCAACCCTTTATTATATACTTTTACCTATCAATAATAATAAAATTACTCCATTTTTTCGAAAGGGTCGTTAGTTCTATCATTTTCCCTAACGGTCATATTATCTTCACCTTTATATACCTCCTACCTCAATACTCTTTTTATACTTATTGATTTAACAGTCCATGATGATGGGTGGAGTGTCCACTCGAAAAGTTGGACTTTCCAGAATTACAAACATCTTTATAATGAAATGTGAAAATATGCTTACTTTAATTATTTGTGGTCAACTTTCTATGACCAATAAATTCAATCAACAATTATGACAATGACTTTGACTTCCTATAGAAAATGTTGTAGGTTCAAAGAAAAGAAAAAAAACATCATTCCTCGTCGAGGGATGCATGAAATGTGTTGAATCTTCTTGAAGGATCATGTAGGGGTTCGTGTAGAACTTCATAATGTTAGAAGAAGGTTAAAAATAAAAAAAACAAGCATCATTCCTTGTCGAGGGATGCTTCTGCAAAATTGGTATCATAGCCAATTTAGGTTCCATGTATTCTCCTTCTAGTTATAATACTTCTCGTTCTATGTCTTATAAAGAAATGCAGCAGAAAGAAGTAGAAGAAATTCAGAATGCTAAAAATGAAATATCAGCTATTTCTCGTTTGTTTGGTTCAATGAGAATGCGTGATGTCAATAGTTTCAATAAAGTATATAAGTAATAAAATACTCTCCCTAGGTGGAAACTTCCTATGTTATCTACTAAAAATATTTATGATGATATGCCTATGTTTCAACTGCGTGCATCTTCTCAATTTAAGATCATTGAAACCGTATATGAAGTCCAACAAAATGCATCTGATCATTGTATTATCCCTACCTTAGACCCTGATGAAATTAGGATTGAAGAAAAAAAATCCAGAGCAAACTTCTTACATATCGAATGTATCGGAATATGCATTAAACCTCTGCACAGAGCGAGTATACCTGCATTCACTCTTAGTGTTGTGCTTGATAATCGTTTCAACAAATTTGTTCATGCTCTAATAGGAGGAGTTCAAGGTGATCTTGCCAGAGGCCCTATCTAGTTTGAATGTCATCCAAATTTCAGAGTCTCTGTCACTGACCCAAACCTCAAAGATATAGTGCAAGTTAAGGTTCTCACCAAAGGATATGATATGAAGCCTAGTTCTGAAAATATTGCAATCCATTATAAGTTGGCACTCAGATATACTAACACTCCATGTCCAACAATTTTTCATGCACCTGATAGAGATTCAGAGAGTTCTACCTTAGTATATAGATCTGCAGACAATGCCAAACTTGTTCCCCAAGCCATTTCATGGGAAAAATTAGATTTTCCTAATGAATGGGTACTGCAGGATCCTAAGCCCTCACCCCAAATTACTCTAAATACTACAGATATTGTAGAATATTGTACTCAAGCATTCATTCAATTTCCTCCAAGAAGTTTTGTCTCTTATAAGTCATCATATCCTGCAACCAGACCTGAATGTTCTCACACTCCCATTTTTCAATGGCCACCCATTCCAGGACTCATCCAATTCCCTTTATTCTCTGCTCTTGTCTCTAACCAGTATTCCCAGAGAAACCAACATGGTGAATTATTTTTAAACTTTCCATCTAAAACTTTTGAAGGCATAGATCCACCCATTTGTACTCATGAACCCATCTGGATGGCACCACCTTATATTCTTCCAAGACAATTTCCTTTATTCCTTAATATGGTCAATATCCAACCTCAAGTATGCTCTCCTATACATAAAAACCATAATCCCAGAAGTGATTATCCTCCAGCCTTGATCTCAAAGAAATTTGTCCTCATCCAAAGTGTTTTGATACAACAGACATAGATTTTCCACATGAAAGCCATGCATTGATGATGCATCATATTCCTAAGCTAGAAATAGATTATCCTAGACTCAAATAGATATTTATCTACTGTAGACTACCAGAAAATCCAAGATATAGATTAGGATATATTGAACAAACTGATGCAATAATTCCATCCTGCAGATTTGAAAATCCATTACCCACAGGACTACAAAAACCATCAGTCCCAGAGATGCACAAATTATTTTCCCTTATGAATGGATGTCCTAGAAGAAGAGTAAACATAGAATGGATTAAGAGAATGTTAAATTGGGATCTGTTTACTCATCCCCAAGCCAAAGAATTTAATGCCATTACTTCTGCATAACTAAATAAATATTTATCTAAGCAATGAAAAACATATATTTCAATAAAGGATTTGTGGATATCCTTTTATGAATGGTACAGACTTTCCAAAAAGGAAGCAATTCAAATGATGTCTTCCAAAGAAAGTGTCATTACCAAACACAAATGGAAATCCTTGTATGGACAAACAACTGAGACATACTTTCCTTTCCCCCCTTTCAAGGGAATCATTCTAGGATAAGAGGAAAAACAAACTAAGGTTATTGTCCTCATGATTCACAAGGAAGAATATCAACAAACAAATTCAGAAAAAAAGACTCCAAAGTGTGTTTGAACAGTTAAATTGGAAAAACACTGCTCTAAGAGGGATGGCATCACATACTTTTGTAACCAATGACTATGCTAGGAAGCAACAAATAGAGCAACTTCAAGTCTCTACAAATCAAGTTGCTTCCAGTATAAAGTTTGTCAATTCCCAAGTCTCTGAAATCAAAAACACTTTAGAATGTGAAAAAGACTCTTCAAAACGAGACCATGAACTAATGGAAGGATTAGGTGAATATTTTAAGAGCATAGGGGAATCTATTGTTAAAGTATCAGAAAAATATGGAAATCTTCCTAACAAACCAATTCCTAGTTCTTACTTATTTCCACAAAAGGTCTCATCAATAAACTCTACAATGAACATTCCTAAAGAAACTGATTTGAAGAAAAGGTTTCTAGTCCATTTCCCCCCAAAACAAGAAGAATCCTCAACTCATCTTCTGGTTACACAATCTCATATTCTCCCTGCTAAAGAACCAGTTCCTTGGAACATGACTAGGGTTCCAACTCGAGACCTTTATGGAAAATGAAAGCTACCAAAGGCACAAACATTTACAGATGAAAATTTCCCAGAATGGACATAGATAGTATGACCACAGACCAAATCCGTCAAGTTATAGTCAGACGATATGTTTCCTACATAGTCATGTGCATGAAAGGGAAAATTGAAATAGAAGCATTTAAGTCTATATACAATGTTTTATAAGAACTTTGGCTAAATGGTGGGAAATAAAGTCTTCACCTACCCTAGTTGAGAAAATGGAAAAGGAACAAGTTAAAGATGAAAATGGGGATATAGTATTCAAAGAAGATGGCCAAGTAGAAAATAATATGATAGGTGCATTAATTACATTCATTCTTGAGCATTGGTGTGGAACAGAACATGAACTCTCTGATAAACATGTCATAATTCTAATGGGAATGAAATGTAAGAGAATGTCCAATTATGATGATTTTCATAGAGAATGGACCCAAAGGATATATGAAGTAAAATATAGCAAAAATATTGTCTAGAAGCAAGTATATCTTGCTGCTCTACCCAACCAATTTGTTGAATATTTAAAAGTACAAAAACTTTTGTTCAGCCTTATGAGATTTATACTTGGGGAGAAATTTACACAATAATTACCTCTGCCCTAGTAGGATTGTGTGCTAACATGAAGGTTACAAAGTCAATACAAAAGTTATCAAAATTACCAGATAGTAGATCTATCTGCGAAAAATATGGTATGACCCTAGATGACCCAATTAGAAGAAATAAAAGGGAAAAGAAATCCATGAGACAAAGATTCCAAAAATATGATAAGGGCAAGCCCAAGTCTTAGCAAAAGGATAAGAGGAAAATAATTTATTATAAGAAATACACAAAGTCTGATTATTACTCCCCGGAAGACATCAAATTGCAATCTTCCAAACAAAAAAGTAAGGGCAACCTAACTTGTTGGTTATGTGGTCAACCAAGACACCTGGCTAATAAATGTCCACAAGGTGAACAATCTAAGAAGAATAAAGGTAATATCTCACAACAAAAGGCAAGACAAAAGGTTAAGTCTTCTAGGAAAATAATCTCAATTCTCTACAACAGATGTGGCTCAAGTCACCATGATACAAATCAATGCCCACATCATCCTTTTCCTAAGAGGGAAGAAGTTCATATGATTCAGGAAGGATGTTATCAGTCTATTGACACTTATGAATTTGAATATTTCTCTAGTGAATCCTCTGATGAAGAAATGTTACTTATAGCAAATGATTGCAGCTGTAAAAATACAAAGTTTTGTATTTTTTAGACAGAGTCTTCAAGTTATGAAGAAACAAAATATGAAGAAGAAGAAGAATATGAAGATGAACCAAAACCTAAAATTAGTATGGCTCAAAATCATTCTGATGGAGATGCTTAGATGCTGACACAAATCAAAGCATTTCCAGAAGGAGAAATGAAGGTTTCATTTTATATTCATTTCTAAAAACCATGGTAAAAGCTCAAAAACCAACAACAACCACAAACTTAGGTAATAATCCATTGTTCATAGATGATTCTTTTGAAAGGAATACCAAGTCATTTATTAGAAAAAACCATAATGATAAGATGCCACCTTTGACTATAAATGATTTGGGAAAATAAATAAATATTCTTAAGAAGGAAGTTACAAAAATTAAGCAAAGATTGAAAAAGAATCAGAAATTGAGGATGGATACAAAGCTGATTCATGGGCTAGACAAGAAATAAGAGGGTTACAACAACAAATCTAGACCCTGCAATTCATGCCTTCCCTAGAAGAAATTTCTCAGAATGCAAATACCAACATTACTACATTTGAAATAAATTCTATAGAAGGTTTGAATTCTATGAGAATAATGGCCATCCAACATCAGCAATATCATGTGGTGATTAAGCTCAATATTCAAGGTCAAATATTTAAATTGAAAGCATTGATCAATTCAAGATCATATTTTAACATCTTGAATAAATATTATATTCCTTCTTTTTATTGGTTAAAAAATAACAATGCATCCATTGGGCTAGGTAATCAAACCCTAATGATGGAATATGAAGTTGAAAGGGTCAAGTTATGGTTTGGACCTTACTGCTTGAATCTGAAGTTTTCACTTGTATAAATTCCAGTACCTTGTCTTTTAGGTACTCCATTTTTGTAAATGTGTTGAACCTACATAGAATAGATCTAGCTAGAAAATACCACACACATTTGCAGAGAGAAATTGAGAAAGAAGAAGAAAGAGAAAAATAATGGAATAATCCTCATTAACCGTAATGAATAATGAATAATTTACACATGATATACTATGTATAACTCAACCAATGCGCACTA
>ML860944.1:0-23589 GCA_009831015.1 Picea engelmannii
AAGTAAGTGAAGATTGATGTCTGAACAGTAGATCTAGTTGTTTTACTCATTGAAATTTAAAAGATATTACTGTTATGCTTTACTACACAAATTCCAACACTCCTGATGTGGACTTGATTCCCACAACATCTCGATCTATCCACCTGCTCTCGCCAAGTGGCCTATTTATGATGTGATTATTGCTTTCTCCCTTGGCAGTTCCAGCACTTTATGACTCTTCAATTTTTGGTAGCCCTGTGCGGCTTGTTTTGATTCGCTAAGCTTTTTGCCTTTCAGCTATAGCTTGTGGTGATTGTTTTCACAACCCTTTTTTTTAAGTGCATGTAATATCCTTTGTATATTAAAAGATATATTAAGCATTTTATCGAAAACAAAGATAAGACCCAACACTATTCATAGAGGTTCACAGCACTGTTAACTTTCAGATCATGGTAAGCAGATTCTGCACTTAAGTTCAAACAACAAACCCAAAACACTAAGAAACTTAAACTGATAACTCCTATCAAAACTGTAAATTATAAATGCTAGATTCTACAAACACTTCACACTGGAAATATGACAACAAGTACACAAATCTGAACTCTCGATCTTGCATCTGGACTCTATTAACTGAAAGAATTATAAGGCTATAGCTCAAAACTCAAACTCTATAACCATCTCAGTTAGGTTTACGACCAATGCCCTCCATCCTTGTGATGCGCCTAGGTTAAAAGGATAAACCCTAACCCTAATTAGCCTAGAATAGTGCACCTCCTGCATTACTAAACCTCCTAGGATAGAGTGCCCAACAGAGAACAAGACAAGCAGTATGCATGCATCTCTCTCCTGCACCCTAATTATTTCTGGAAAATTCCCTCATACACAGCGCCTAGACTAAATATGAACAGCAGCTAAACTAGATGTAAAACTGCACTTTCTAGTTCTGGAAAAACAACTAAATCAAGAGCAGCAGCTAAATATGGAAATATGCTGAGGCTGGTGCGAGCATGCCACCTCTACCTCTCTACATAAATACAGCTCGCCTCCCAAAGAAAAGTATTGCTGCACCATCATTGAAACACCCCTCTGTTGTGCACAATATCCGTGTTATAATGGATCTGTTGAAGCATGCCACTGCTGTACAAATCTGCCATCACTGCTGTAACATGCTGGAGGAGAACACCGGCTGAGCAACACATGTAAACTCTAACAAGAACGACAATAGCAATTTGGAGAGGACTTTTAACTGAAGAAGAAAGAATATTTAAAAGAGTAGAAAATTAGGAACTAGGGAGGGGGTCAAAATTTGGGTTGAGGGCAACCCAAACCTTGAACAGATTGAGGAATAATACCAAAACTCTTGTAATAGGGAGAAAAGGAATGTTTATGTGCTTGCTGGATGAGAAAACTAGAGTTTAAACAAGATGTTGGCAGGCTTTGGAATTGTGATCATCAAGTAAAATGAAGGAATTTCTGAAGGTAATGAAACACCCTCTTTATCAACGCTTTATTTCAGGAAAGGAACATGACTTTGGAGATTAACAGGAATTATGCAGAGCTAATAGTACGAGTGGAGAAAATGGAGAAGAGACTATATCCCTCGCAAAGCCATCATAATGGATATCATAGCCCTAAAGATGAAACTGCTAAGCATGCAACTCAACAGCAGATAAGGAAGGGATATGAGAACAGCATAGGCAAAAAGAAGAGTCATCCACATGCAGCAGATGGATCAACCAGAAGCACCACCAAGGTTCACCAAATAAAGAGAGCACTAGACTAAAGAATCTTGCTAATTTTGAGTTTTTACCTTGACCATTTTGAGAATTCGTTAAATTAAAATATGACCAATTTTGTTCTGTGGACCACAAGTCCAGTCCTAACTGTAAATGTAGATGTAAACTATAAAAATGCAGTGTAGTTGTATATAGGGGAACAATCAGTATTTTTCTATTTCTAGTTAGGCTAATTAAGCACAACAGAACTAGGGAAAAAATCATGGGAGCAGAGATTCTCCTTTCTCATATCGATGCATGATGTAAACCCTTTGGGTGCAGACCCATAACAATTGAGACCTTTATTGTTCCAAAAAAAGGAAAATGTAGAACTTGGATGCAATAGGGAAGATGAAGTTATGCAAGTTCTGAAGGCAAGAAAGATATTCAATGAACAAAAGCATTTAAATCTTACCTTAAGCATGCCATTTCTAACTGATGACAGAGAGACATCAATGAGGAAGAAATATAGTGGTGGCATCGGAGGTCGGACCATATATTCTGTTGGTGCAACAAATTCTACGCTGCCCTTAGAAAGTTCCGGACGCTCATCTGCATCTCGTCGCCTACCATTTACATCCAGTGGTGCAAAATATTCTCCTGCAACTGTTCACATCCAAAGAAGAAATTGTTCAATAAACAAAGATTTGACAAAACCACAAAGAATCCAAGATAGCATTATTTAATTAATTTGGTGGTTTCAAAACCATAAGGAAGGTTGACCAATAAAATACGAAACGAAAAAGCAGTAAAGGGCCTGTAACTGTCAAATAATCAGAGGAAAAATAGGAAATATCAAAGTGAAGACCTTTTCTTGAGATCCTTTAAAAAGGAAATATCAAAGATTAATTAGTTTCCATGGACTAGACTTAGTTAACTTGTTGTTTCTGTGTTTCATGTTAGTTGAATAAATATCTATTAAATGCACTTTATTGCAGTCAAGTCAATGTAGATAAGTTTGAAGTTTTCCCAAGAGTATTAATCATGTCATTTTTCAAAAGTGTTCCTAGAAGTACTAATCTCATCAGTTTCCACTCCTTTGAATTAAAACATTTTCAATGGATTGAAATGAGCTTCAATGCAACTTTGGTACCAGAAAGATTTGGCAGCTGAATTCTCCAATTACACAATGTCAAGATAAACACCACATGAAAGACTTGCTCAAACTGAATAACAAAAGATTTAACATATATAAATTCATATGCCAAGAATATGTTTGCAACTTAACACAACTACCAAAAACACCAAGAAATATGTTAACAAACAATGTTGCACACAAAACCTGGACCTGGCATGAGCTTGACCCTCTCTGGAATAGCCTAATCATTGCAGCAACATGAACAGATTTCCTAGAGCCTCAAAGGGACCCTTTTTGAGGATTGTGACCTAAGTCACCCAGTTTGTGTTAGAATTCGGGTGCAATGAAATTTGAAAAAAGTTTCCCAGTGCAAAACAAATGATAAATCAACCATTAAGTTCGATAAAGACAATTAAGCGAAGCGAATTCCATTATAACTTCAAATACTCAAACAAAAAACAAATACAAATATTTATTTGACTTCAAATTTGAGCCAACCAAACACATACATACCCATATACCCATACACACACACACACACACACATATATATATATTCGATGGAATAGAATGTACATCTATTCCCGTAAGTGACATGACAAAGCTTTGAGCTTCTACCGAATTTGGTTTACCCTGGGTACCATCCTCTGAATGAGGGGTAGTGACAAGTGGGTTTCCTCGGGGAATGCATTACACGAAAGATTATATATATATATAGTCAATTGAGTTTATCTCGAGTGGTTGGGAGGAATGATTGTTATCCTTCCCACCTAGTTTCAATTCTCACATGTGACATGTTGAGCTCATAACTAGTATATTGTTGTAATGGTTTCGAGCCTTGTTGTTGACCGGCCTTGTGCCCTAAAGAATCTAGGGTCTACCCTAGGAACCATCCTCAAAATGAGGGGAAGTACTTGGCAGTTTTCCCCGAGCTTTGTAACCTGGGATATATATATACTTTTTCGTGTAATGCATTCCCCGGGGAAACCCACTTGGCACTACCTGTTAGTTTTTTGAGGTAGCTCAAACAAGTACTTCTGCATTGACAGTGCCTAGCATGCAGAGGTGTCCAAGCGACACTCTCTAGATATCAACTTTATTGTTAAAGTGGCTTTTATTTAATGACTAAAGTGACTTTTTATATAGTTGAGTGACTTAAGTGATTTAAGTCGTCTCAACGAAAGATTAAGTCACAGTCATTGATTTCAAGAGATCAAGATCAGATCTTGATCGTTGATCACTTTGGAGATAGGGTTTTAGTCATTAGGAGATTATAAAAGCAGATCTAAGGAGAGTGAGAGGCACACAATGAGTGCATTGGAGCAAGAGAGTCTYGATCATGTACTTGTGTCTGAGTGGGCAGGGTTGAGGGTACTTGTGTCTGAGTGGGCAGGGCTGAGGGTACTTGTGTCTGAGTGGGCAGGGCTGAGGAAGTGTGCAAAGCGGCAGCGAGGGAGATAGCAGTCAAGTGGGCTAGGCTATCAGCTGCAGCATTGTAATCCTCTGATGGGCCATTATCCCAAGACAGGAGCCCAGGATTTTTAGCAATAAAATCAAACTCAGTACTAGTTTTCCTGCAAGGTTTTTTCCACGGGTGTTTACCCGAAATCTTTTGTGCGATGTGTGTTATGGTTTCTGTTGTTTATGCTTCCGCTTATTTATTGTTGAGTAACCTAGCTGTGCTTTAATTCAGTAAATGTATTTTGCTCGGAATTAACTGTTGGGTGCTAGGTTAGCAGAATTCAACACTACCCCTTATTCGGAGGATGGTACCCAGGGTAAACCGGATTCTGTAGAAGCTCGAAGCAGCACTACGCAAAAAATTTATATCTATATATAATATATAGATATATGGTTTTGTTCTCTTTTTAAGTTGAACTAAACACAAATCTTAACATGTATTTCTGAATCTCAATAAATTCTACATGGCCAATTAAATTTGCCATTCAATTTGTCACTGCTTGAGATTTGATGAAATTTGAGTTTTTAAAAAAAAATTGCCATGCACAGTGACTAAGATTGTGACTTGTGACTTGTTTCCATTACAGAATCTATATAGAAACTCTTGGGAAAATTCTGGAAAATGTTTCCTAGAAGTTTCCTGTATAGAAACTTTTAATAGAAAAGGCATTCAAATGATGAATGAGTTCCTGCCCGAACATCTATATGCATATATGAAAAAATTCCCTTCCTACTTACATGACCATGTTTAGACAAGACATTTCTTTGTTTCCCGAAATTTCAAAAGTGTTGTTTCTTAAACTTGCACCAATTTCCCCGTTCAATGTGGCATAGGTTGTAATAAAGCTAATAACAAAAGAGATCTCGTATCAACAAGAGGTAGTCGAAGTAGTCATCAAAAGTACACCTAGCTGCAAGCATTGGGTATTACAGTTTATCATCATTCAGCAAAGAACAAACATTGCATAGTGTTATTTCTGAAACTTGCACATATTTCCCCTTCCAATGTGACATAGATTATAATAAAGCTAATATCAAAAGAGAGCTAGTATCAACAACAGGTAGTGGAAATAGTCATCAAAAGTACACCTAGCTGCAAGCGCGGGTATTACAGTTTACCATCATTCAGCAAAGAACAAACATTGCACCTCCATCGTCTGCCACCATCAGTGAATGTAACATAAGGGTTAACGTAAGTTCGACATCTTCTACACCTTACAATTCCAGAGTTACCAAAATCGACAACAGGTATCTCCTCCTGCCAAGAAACACCACAAATAAATCTGTATGCTTCAGATAAAATGAAGAAGAGCTGATCACAATCCTTAGAAATAAAATCATAAGAAAATAAACTGTAAGAAGAAAGGAGTCTTGGCTAACCCCATTTGGAGCTTCTGCAAGAGGATGAACCACAGCCCCAAGAGGCAGATGCCATCGAGCCATCAGTGACTGGGAATTTGGTATTGCATTGGTTGTAAACCGAAGGTGTCTTGGATGACAATTTGACACATATGTAGAACTTGAGGTTGTGCCCTCTAGGTCTGCTTCATCCAGTGGCCGTGGTAGCAAACTGGGATCAACTCCTGGGTCAACAGATCCAGGAACAGACCCCACAGACAATGACTGGAACTCCTCAACCAATCCTTGAACGCCTCCTGCAGGAGGTACTGCCATTGGATATGAAGGTGGTGCTCTCGCTTTCTGAGCATCCATATAGGAAGACAGCATAGGTGGTTGTGACACAGCACCAGGATATGCCAGTGGACCTCCTTGCTGGGGAAAATGTTGTTGTGCAGGAATCCCAAGCTGAGGACTAGGAAATGATGTTCGTGGAGCAAAAAAAGGGACCTGGCCACCTTGTCCACCTTGATATGGTTGACTAACTGAATGCGGCATAGGTGGTCCAGAAGTAGGGATCGATGATGTTCTGCCTGGTGGATATTCTGATGAAGACGGATTTGCTGGAGGGAAATTCCCTCCCAGCGACATATAATTTGATGCCTGTGGTGGAGGACCCATTGGTACAGAGGCAGAAGATGGCACAGGAGGCAGCCGTGGACCTGAAGTCAGTGCAATCTGCTGGACTGCTGATGACCCCGATGGAGGTGCCATTGGCTGGCCTATCATGGGGCCACCTAGTGTAGGATGAACAAAAGATGAAGGACCTCCCCTCGGTGGGGGTAAATTCGGTGATGGCTGAAATGGTACAGCAGGACCATTTGACCTTACTGGTGGTGTTTCTCTTGGATAGTTCTGTTCTGGTCTTGCAAGAGGAGTTGAGGATGCTGAGAGTACAGAAAAGCCTTGGATAGCAGTTCCTGGGGGATAAGAAGGTTGACTAGGAGGTTGCTCTGGCCTCATTGGCTGTGTCGGACCTGGCAGGAAAGGTCTAGATGCCGTCGATGATGCTGAACCTGTAACAAATTCAATTTTCCAATCAAGAAAACAAGAATATGGCAATATATAACTTATAAGGCGTTTTGCCACCATCAGAGTTAAATACACAATGAAACAAACAGTGATGTTCAACAAATCAGGTTAATGCTCTCAATGCTTAAATAAAAAGAAACTATGTAGGAAAGAAAACAATATTTTGTACTCAGAATGACCAGATGCTTGAGATCACCATAAGGACCTAATGAGCAAGAAAACTTCAAACAAAGTAAATTGACACACAAAAGTAGAAATAGTAATAATGATAATAATATTATTTAAAGAGACAATTAAAAATGGAACATTAATTATACTCCTTAACAAGAAGAGTCCCATATTCAAGCACGTGATGTGCAATTTTTTTGTAACATAGAACTATAGTTGTCATAGCTTACATACAACTTAAAGATTTACTTCATAAATATTGGGAAGTGCATCATCGTATTTGCAGTTTGATTTCTTAAATTTATAAAGTCCTGCATAATGAATCACTGCTAATTTGTCTTCCACACTTATGACTAATTGAGGGTCTATATGACATAAATAACCTTATTTCATTCAGTTGTAGATAATTCCTTTAAAACCCTCCAATGACTTTAAGAAATAGTTTCTCAGCTTTTCCTACTTAGAAAATCCRGATGGAATTAGTGTAATGGAAATTAGGGTTCGACCGGAGGAAATCAAGTGAACTCACCATCCCATAAATCAAGTTAGAAAAGAAATCTTAGTGTTATTAATCTCTAGAGAGCTCTGGATCGTCCTGAGGAGATTACAGCTTGTATCAAGTCATATATGGTGGACTATTTTGTTATATTATGAATGCTTGTGCTATTCAATATCATATCCCATACATGATCCAGGTTCTAACTAAACCTAATGGCCTTGGATTGCCATCGAGTAAAGGTACATGCAGATGAGCAAATATCATTGCAGAATCTAAAGTACTAACTGCTAGTATGGGAATGAAATTGCACTATGTAAAATGATTTGCAGAATGAAACACACACCATGGAATAAAGTTTAAACACAAGCCGGTATATAAATGAAATTGTATATTATGCATGCAAACAAACATTTGAAGAGTTCTTGTAGGCAACAAGAGTTGGGTATTAGGCAGTAAGCCATTAAGAGATTCCCTCTAAACCATAGCCTTCTTCATGGCTTCTTTGGAGACAATAAGGCCAGAACATAACAGCTTGTACAAACAACCCCTTGTCTGGTTGGTAGAGCAGAATCTTCAGAAAGCATTAAAGGCAATATTCCTAGCACAGAATGAAATGAATATATGTCTAAAATCTTATGTTTATCAACGTAGTTAGTTCTTTTTTTCACTTCCACAGAAGTAGAAAGAAGACTAGTCCAGTTTTGCCTGTACTGTGTTGCAGTTAAGGATATAGTTGCTAAACACGTATGTGGAAATTACAAGAAAAGATTGCTCAATGCAAATTCAGAAATTTCACCTCAACCTTGGGGTTCTTCACCTCAACCTTGGGGTTCTTCCCCAGATCTATTTCCTGTGAACTTTCATCTTTAGGGCTGAAACTAAAATATAAATTGCAGTAGTATATATTTCACTTATGTCCAATCAAATACACAAGGGTTAGGATTTCACCATGCACCCCACATCACATGAAGGCACCCCTAGCATTGTGTATAATTTCGAAGCAACCAAAAACTAACAGTTTGGACAGCCTCAAATTGATGGCAATACATGTGCTTGATCAATTTCACAGCCACATCATATAGCCCTACCTTACTTAAGTTAACTCTCTGATAGATGCTTGAAGAGATTTGAGTCGGCACTGTTGCAAAGGTGCAACTTTGATATGAACGTGGTGGGAAGAAATGATTTTCTAAATCCAAAAACTAATAAGCAAAAGATGTTTTGTTAAAGGTAGATAAGTATTCACCTGGGAGGAAAATAGATTGGGAGAGGATCTTGCAGATGCTTGGAAGTCATATACAGATGCCCTGAAAGATAGTGATGTCAAATTAGGGGAAGATGAAGACCAGCTGAGATGGTCTCTTAACACTTTTGGGATTTGTGCTCCCAAAACTGGGATATAGAGCTCTTGCTGAGGAAGGTTAGGTGGGACAACCACTTTGGTGGTGGAGAATCATATGGAAGTTAAGGTGTCCTTCCACAAATAAAATCTTCATGTGGCGGGCATTAAACAACAAGGTTCCTACCTAGGAGGTTTTACAGAATTAAAAATTAAAAATAAAATTAAAAACCTTTTTGGCCCAGGATGGTGTAGTTTATGCCAACAAGCAGAGTAGACTATTGATCACTTACTTCTGACTTGCTCCATTTCCAAAGAATTTGGAAGCATGACAGGGCTAAGAAATGCATGGGAAGGTGGAAGCATGGAAGAACCCTTCAAGTCTTGGTATACAAACAAGGACACAAACGAGATGAGAGCTCTACCACTAAATATAGCGTGGGGAATTTGGCTCACTAGAAACCTGAAGCTTTTTGAAGGACGGGAGACCCTACCCCTTGAATGTGCAATTCAATCTATAAATATCCTAAATGCTTATCCTCAGATTGAGGAAAAACCAAAAAGACCAAGCAGGGAAAAAGAAGTCATAAATACAGAAATCCTTGGCGTACTTTGATGGTGCCTCTCAAGGGAATCCCTCCAGTAGGAGACTCGAGAGGAATCTTGTATCTCTCCTCAAATCACAGCATAGCTTTCAAAGCTGGCATGGGCAGGAAACAACAACTATTATGAACTGATGGCTCTCAAACTAACCCTCAGTTCACTCAAGAATATGGTGTTACTTCAGATTTTTGGGGATTCTTTACTGGTTATTCAGTGGATTCAAAAGGAAGCATCTCTCAGAAATTTTACTTTACTTTAATGATATACAACAATAAATGACGGCCTTCTCGTGCATTTCTTTGTCTCATTTATACAGGAATAGGAACAAGGTTGCAGATGGCCTTTCAAAAGAAGCATTGGAACTGGAGCGTGGTACTTGGACCATTCCCATCCTTTCAGGATGGCTACACACTTGATATCCTTCATGCACCATGGATATAATTTTCTTTTTCCGACAGTGGACAGATTGCAGATCTGCTTTTTGAAAGGTGTAATTTTGTATATTTTTGTCTTTTCAAATCATGGAACTGCCATACTTTTTTGAAGATGCAACTCAGAGATTCATGATAGTGAACAGTTTTCAGAACTTGATATTGAAAGTTGTAATTAATGTCCTTTTAAGTCAAGGAACAGCTATCTCTTTTTGATATAGCTCAAAGATATTTAAGACAGGTATGCAGAGCTGTTGCTCCATCTGGCTATGGAGACTTTAATTTTGAAAGCCAAGAGGCATGTGACAACATAATTTTGTTTTATATAAATAAAATTACTTTTTTTTTCCTTGGAAAAAAAAAAGTAGATAAGTATGACACAAACTCTAGCTTTTCCTGGTAGACATAGAGTAAGAGGAAGGGTGGTAGAGAGATATAAAGAGAGGAAGGAGAGGAAAGCGGAGGAGAGAGGCAGCTCTTATATAGAAAAGGAGGTAACATGCCAGCATCGGCATTTGATCACTTCTTAGCTAAAAAGATACATCCAACTTTATCTACAAGAAGACTTTCTTGTTATAGGTAAAAAAAATATATCTGAAATTTAAAACATGTTACTCACATGTCTCTTACTAGTATAGTACCTAAAATATCCAATAATGGACATCTACAACTCTGGTACTATCACATCCTCCTTGCTTAGGAAGAAATTGTCCCAGTTTTATCATAAATGTGGAAAATCCCGTTTAGAGGTGGTTTGGAAATTGCAACAACCATTTGGCTTGTATGGACAAGATCCCATTACAACCAAGCAAGTAGTAACCTGCATATTTCTGTTAGTAGGAATCTCAGGATCAAGAAGAATGTCTCCTAGTAGAAGTTGCTGAAAATGTGTTGTATTATACAGATGTTCATAGAGCTGACGATGAATTATGGTTTTGAACATTTGGTACTTCTTGTTCTCAAACCTCTGCTTGTCTCAATGTAGCCAGACTCCGCCGAGTCCCACTTGAAAATGATACTAGAGCCTATGTGACACAAACCATGTGACTTAAGCCTAAAAATATGTAATATATTCAAATGTTGACAATAATATAATTAGACACAAATTCATACATCAGAAATCCATTATTTAGACATCAGCACATCATGTCCAAGATCAAATTCCTACAGCTTTATCAGCATGCTCATGAACAATATTTCTCCATTCTGCACTCTCCAAGGTAGGCAGAGAACCAGGTGTGGTACGAGGAGATAAAAATGTATTGACAATTGGCTGTTGGTGATAGAATGGGCGACAAAACTTGGGGCACTTGGATATCAAGGAATCCCACAGAGCCACTAATACCACCAACATTGGCACTAACTTCACCCAAACCCTCAAGAGTCCAAGAGTTTCAGGGCTTTCAGTTTGCATAGAAGGTGAATTGGAACGCCAGGTCCCTATCCCAGATCTGATTAGTTTTAATGTGGCTTTTTCAGCTGCAAAGGAATCCAAGATGGCAGCTACTTGACAGGCCCATCAAGGAGTCCCAATCCACTAATACCACCAACATTGGCACTAACTTCACCCTAACCCTCAAGAATCCAACAGTTTCAGGGCTTTCAGTTTGCATAGAAGGTGAATTGGAATACCAGGTCCCTATCGCAGCTCTGATTTGTTTTATTGTGGCTCTTTCAACTACAAAGGAATCCAAGATGGCAGCTACTTGACAGGCCCATCGTTTCCAAGAATTTTGGCAAGGTGATATTTAAACCTGCTGATGCCTCTATAGATATTTTTGGGTAATTTTGCATAGAGCAGTTTGGGCCCCGCCAAGATAACTGTGATCTCGGATCTTTTTCTTTCGCTATTATAAGTTTTTACATTATTTTTTCAGGGGAGGATTGATAGGAAAACACAGCTTGATGTTTCTCACACTAAAAGAGTAAAAACATTGATCAAGGCTACTGCTGTCACAGTGAAATTTCTACCAAATAAGGCTCCCAAGGCAGTTGCCAACTGAAAAACCTTTTTTTAAAGAGATCTTCACTTTAGAATCTAGATCTCAATTTAGTGCCTTGTTGGAGCATGTCTAACACACTTGGAAGTCTTTTGCGGGACATTTGTAGATTACAAATTTGAAAACAGCAAAAACTGACTCTTGTCCAACCCGTAAAGATCAAATTTCATTTTTGCTGAAGCATCTCTTGAAACGACCAGGTCATAAGAAAAAACACTGTTCAGAAACTGCAGATTCTTACAACAATCACAATTGAAACCTTGTCACACTCAACCACCCACAAAATTGTTTTTTCCCAATAAGCATTGGATGTGAAACAAAGAGTTGCCTACTTTAGGTAATGGTTAATGTACCAATTAGATGACTGAAATGCTGCAAGCGATCCAAATGGACCCAATAGCCATGCCTGGTACTTGGGACACTGACTAGGTGTGCAAATTTGCCACATTCATTTCCTAGTTTTTTTTATGAGTCGAGACTCAAGACACCTGCAGTGCCATACTTGACAGTGTTTGATATAGCCATTGGCACCTACCAATCAATATTCACAGCTTAAGATCCCCATCAAACCAATTTACTTGCACTCGCAGCAGAAGCTCTCATGCCAAAAGTGGTGGATCTCATTGCACAACTCACCTGTTTATTGCAATGTTGAACTGAATTTTAGTAAGCTCTCATGCCAAAGGTGGTTATATCTCATTGCACGACTAACCTGTTTATTGCAAAGTTGAACTCAAATTTAGTTGAGCAGTTTCTTTTTGTGGTATGAATAGATAGTTTGGATATCTCATCAGGTAAGATCAGATTGCTTGAATAAAGCCCTGCAAGTGACAATGCCGCTATTAAAGAGGTTTTCAGCAACTACTGGTCTTTGGAATCTCTCCAACACCTGGAACTGGCACTGGATCAACATTGCAAGGTACAAAAAAACAACTTTATGTTCTTCAATGTTGCTTCAAGCTTCATCATTGTTCTATCATCAACGCAGTAGGGACCACTATACAAAAAACAATAAGTAGCATAACTATCATCATCTTACTATAATTTTGTTACTTCATTTGCTGATTTCAATTATCCACTTTTGTAGGTCCACCATGCCCACTTAGATGCTTCTAACACCATAACATCTGATGTGAGTAACTTCTGACAAAGCATGTCAATGTGATATCCAGCTGCTGATTTTAAAGCTAATCCACAGGTATGCCCTTAGAATTGAAGAAAAAGGACAGACAAACTCAATTGTCGGTCTCCAAAGAGCAATTGGCTACGAACTTTGAGGCCCGGAAAACATCCTACTTAAATTGATCTGATTTGTTAATCCAGACATATACTTGTTTGCAACATGGGTTTGATCGAACCCGTTGCAGATATGGAACGAACACCTCCAAGTTTGATCATCTTGCTACTGATTTGGTTTGTGCCCCAATCATTTATTCTCAAGCTCTGTTAGCATTAAAATTCCACTAAACTTGATTGTATGACCTCGGGAACTCAAGGTGACGGGCTTACCTGTCTTCGGCGATGATGGTCTTGACTGGAGATGATAATGAACTATATTTAATTATTTACGAAAAGACCTAAAAAAACCTTAATTAATCCTGCACTGTGTGCGAAGCAGAGGCGACAGGAGGGGCTTACCTGGAAGTGAAAAGGGAGAATACTGCTGAGACGGGGGTCTGCCCGGTGCCCCAGGCCTATTTGGTTGCATTTTTTATATCAATTTCAACGGCTCTTCTTAGCGCATCTGCACATGTATGAATCCATTATTAATTTACTAGATCTTAATATTAAGTGGTTGGATCTTCCAATTACAGTGACTAGGGCCAATAAGCTCTGTAATGAAGGAAAGCGTACCTTTAAATAAACCCTGGGGTTTGAATTTGAAAGCAAATTGAGGGATGCAACAGACACTTAGCTGCTTGCAGATCAGATCGCCGGATCGGGGATGTTCTGGACTTTTTCAGTCGTCGGAAATTATGCAGAGGAGGTTCTGGGCATCGGAGGAAGCTCACTGTGAAGGGTTTTCTGATAGAAGAACGGAGCTTCCCGTGACGAGGATTTATGGAGAATTTGCAGGGTCCCGGTTAAAATAGCGGGCACGTCGTCATATAGGGCAGACGCAATGGCATGCCACAAGGGAAAAAACGAACAGTCGAAATTAAAATTAACAAAACAAAAGGTAAAGCCGGGCGAGCTTCGGTTGCCGTTATATGACAGAGATTTCAGGCCGGAATTCGACGGCAATCGTCATCGGATATGTGATGTGAGGGGTGGGTCGCGAAGGGTGGCCGCGAGATTTGAAACCGTGATCAACGAATAATTTATCTACGAGCATGGAGTTTACTTCATATAAAAAACTTCTGTAAGCGTATATGGGGCCTTAGCTTTGTGTGCGGGGTGTGGTTGTCTATCTGGAGTGTTAAATTTGTGTGGATTGTGGTTTAGTGGTAAGTGGGTTTTAAATTTGTGTGGATTGTGGTTTAGTGGTAAGTGGGTTTTAGATTTGTGTATATGTTGGGGTTTAGTGGTAAGTGGATCGTGGGTTTTAAAAGGTGTGGTAAGCGGATTTGGGTTGTAAAAAGCGTGTTATATTTATAAAATTGCATTCAAATAAAGAAAAAAGATTATATATATATATAGTTGTATGAATTATATGGTAAAGTGGGTCAAATGGTTAAGAATGTGTATTTTTTTTAGGAGATAGTGATTCAAATCTAGAGGGGGTGAGGTATGTATACATTTTTAGGCTTTAGCGGTGAAATTCTTTATTGAGGAGGTCCCTCTCTTCAACAAACAAGAGGGTCTCATACCTTTGTCATGACCTTAAAATTAAATTGCAAAGCATTTCATTAAAAATAATTATGATTTATAGGTTGTGTTCGAATGATTAAATTACAGCATTTTCAATATTTAAAATTAGGAGAATACTTCTAAAATATACATTATATTACTATGAGCATATATGGGACTTTAGTTTTGTGCATGGGGTGTGGTTCTGTATATGGAACCTTATATTTCGATGTGGGGCATGGTTTAGAGGTAAGTGGAGGTGAGTCTTAATAGGTATACCCTACTCACAAATTGCAATAAAATAAAGAAAAGAGAACCACTTATATGTGATTTTTGTACTAATTGTATATTGTGATTTTTCTTTCTTAACGAGAGAGTATTTCATTAAAAAACAAATTATGATCTTATATCTCTCAAGTGACTTGTAGTCGAGTGGTTAAATCAAATATTTTCAATGTTTAGAACGAGGGAAATACCTCTAGAATATATGTTGTATTCATAGAAACCCAATAAAATTTGCCTCTACATCCAAGGCGTAGAAGTTCCAAAAACTTTGACAACAAGCCCTAGTTGAATTGGTGCAATGACTTATACCAACTTGTTGTGTTGGTGCAAGGTGTACTAGGCAATAGAGCTCAACTTATCTATTAAAAGGTCCCTGAAAGACAACACAACATTCAAGAGGACTTGAGGTGGTGCTTATATCCTTTTCACCTTCAAATTATAAGAACATTTGTAAATATGCACAGTTTGGCGATCTGGGGCTCAATTAGGGTTTTTAATGTGATTGAAGATTATGGTGTGATCTAGTGGTTAAGGTTGAATCTAGTGGCCTACCTCTTACATTCATTATTTTGGGGTAGTGTGCCATTTGCACAAACAATAGGTTGTGGCGCTCTAAACATGTCATAAGGCAACAGGGGGTTGTGATTATGAATGCCTCGCCACTTGATTTGGCCAGTTTGGAAATTATGCAAGGAGTTGGTCAAAATGTTGCCACCAAAATCCTAGCGAAGTTTATCCAATGGATCCAAGAGGTAATGAAATCCCTCCTAATGGATTTTTTTGTTGATATTCATGATTTTAGATATGTCATTATCGTGATAGTTTGAATAAGCACAAACTATTACGGTATTTTGTGGGTCGCGATATAAGGGCTTCTTTCAATTTACTTTTGTTGAAGAAAGTCGTTGTCATGAAGTGGTTTCTTACAACCTGTGGAGGTGATAGAATACCTTGGTTGTCCTCATCAAATGGCATGAATAATGCTCAATTGAAGAAGCTTCCTAACTAGCCTACCAAATGTGGGTAGAGTTCCCTAGGCTTCCCCCTCAATTTATGGAGTTCTCGAAATGTATCTCCATACCAATAAGTAAATTCATATGTGATGAACCCTCAAGGTTCTTCAACCTACAATCCCAAAAAAGGGTTTGTTTCAAGATCAACTTTTCCAAGGCTCTCGAGGAGTATGTGCATGTTTGAGGGAGAGGGAGAGTCATTTGTTAATAACTATGATACATCAATCTCCCTAACACATGCTTCAAATGCTAAACCCTACATCATAGGATTTAACAATGCCTCGAGTTGGAGAAGTCTAGGAACATTGCCAATAAATTCATTGATGTGAAAATTCAGTCCCCTCGAGGCTCACCCGAGTTAACAATGAAGGATGGGCTACTAAGGCCCGTACTCTTAGTTGACCTCTCAATCTAGCCTTATCTTGGCTCAAAACAAACCTATGAGCCCTCTGATGGGAAAAGATTTTGTTTGAAGTTCCTAACCTACTACTCCACAAGGAGGTAGGCACTAAAGGGCCCTATCTCCACCCTTTCATCTAGATTCATATCAACAAGCTCTTGGCATAGAAGATTCTCATAAGAAACCAAGGAACAAATCCTTAATTATTGATGCATGCCTACTCTACAAAATGTGACCGCTACAAGATAAGTGCATTAGTATATTATGTTCTTGGCCAAATTCATGGGATAGCATAGTTGTAGCTATTGGAAGTATTCCAACCACATCAAAGCTTGACAATGTGATTGCATCTATGTTACCCGAAGAACTGAGTCGAAAAAACATGGATAGTTAAACTGAGGATGCCTTGTTTGCGAGAGGTCACCCTATAGATAGAAATAAAAATAAGTCTTAGAGGGGCATATCTAAATCTAAAGGTAGATCGAAATATACATCACAATCTATAAGGAAATGTGGTAACACTAGGCATCATAAGAAAGATTGTAGATCAATAAATGTTTATAGAAGTAAGGGATTTGATTATGCTCCTTCCATGGAAGGGAAGGGGTCCTCAAAAGGAGGGGATGTCTACTTGTCATCTACAAGTACACATTGTGATGTCACGTTCTCAAGAGTAGGCCAGTAGGGAGTGACTTAGTAGTATATGTGTTCCCGTAGACTATAATCAGGCACAAACAGGGAACAAAAGGGAGAAATAAGGGTGATTTGGTGGCTAAACGATGAATTAAGCCAAAAAGCATAGGAAAAGTCACTTAAGCCTCAGTCAACGAAGAATTAGAACGAAAAGGTGCTAAAGGGGGATTTAATTAATTAATTATTCACCTTAGGAGAAAAAGCGCCTAGCTTAAGTGAGGTCAATGGTGAATTAGATCAGGAAGAGTATAGAGGGAGGAATTCGACCTAATTCCTCATTATGCATTGTTATGATTTGATGTTGAGAGTTCCCAGAGGAGGAAGAGATTCGACTTCTACTGTTTTGTGGATTTATGGACGAAAACACCACCATTGATAGGTTTCGGTGTTGAGAAACACACCCTAGCCCATCGGAGATACCATCCAGGTATTTCACTGTGTTATTCAGGAGTATCTAGTTATCAGTGTTGTGCAGCTCAGCCAATGGGAGCGCAAGTTAGATAGAGGGTTTGTGTAGTTGCACGAGATCAGAGCTCGGATTGCAGTTTCCTTCCAACCTAATTGAGATCCAGCTAGGGCGCATAGATTGAGCCACTTTCCATCAAATTCAGACGGTGGAATCCTTCAAAGCGCATCATTCAACCCTTTAGGGCGCAGCTCTTTTGGAAGGACAGTTGGGGTTATAGACGGAGCATCAGAGCAGATATGGGGAAACCCTTCCGACCCAGTTCCGCATTTGGTGAGGCGATCATTTTGAGTCCTATAGCAATCGATTTCGTTGGTGGAATCATTTGGGGCGCATCCAGAGAGCCAGGAGGTGCGCAGACCCCCAGGGGAAGAGATCTGGAGCATCAAAGGCCAGAGATGTCATCCAGCAGTCACCAGTATCATTCTAGAGGCCAGGGCGCTTCTGTTGGGACAATTTCCAGCTCATTCCGACGGGTATAACCTTCCGGACAAGTTTTCCAGTTTGGTAGCGGTTACCGTGCTTCTTTGAAACTGTCGATTTTGCCGATCTATCTATGCATGCATCAAATCTGCCTTCATCTTCTGATCACGAGTATTATATGTTATTTGCTTGTATTCCAGTAACGATCCATGAGATCTAACTGATTCTATATTTCCAGTATTTCATTGTATTTCCATGCTTGAATCTCATAATACATATTATTGGGCGGTTGATGTTCCTTATTTCCGCATGCATCATATATATATTGTTTAAACCACAACATATAACATGCACATGCAACAACCTCAAAACATCTCAAGCACATAACTAGAACGCATCCAGAAACCCCCAGAGTATTAGATCTGAAGATAAAACGTATTCAGAAACCCCCAGTGTATCAAATCTGTGAGATAGAACACTAGATCCGTAGTAGATATCCTTATCAGCGAGATCACGGATATTTTAGTGGTATCAGAGCTTTAGTCCTGCCAGCCTGTGACTAAAGACAATGAGTACAACATAAGACCCAGATGGTCGTGAGCACGTAGGTGACGAATATGTCACTTACAACAGGTGCAAGGAAAGAAGGCATAGGCCTAACTTTCCTCCTTTCCTTCCCAGTTTAGAGGAAGAGGAAGAGGCACACAGAGAAGCAGAGAGAAGGGCAGAGCATGAGGCTGAGCGAGAGGCAGAAAGGATGCTAGGAGACAGATGTGAGCGACCAGAGGGGAGTGGTAAGACCCCCATGGAACCAGAGGCTGCTTTCATGCAAGTTATCAGTGATATGTTGGTCAGTCAATGAACCATGTCTCAGTCCTTGGCTCAGGTGGCTGATAGATTGGCTATGGTGGGAATCTCGGGCACACAAGCCCCACATGCAGCACAGGGGAACTCAGGGGCAGGCAGTAGACCCTAATCACCCACTCGCACATACACCTCTGCGAGTAGGATTGCCTGACCTTTGTTTCCCAATTTCCAGAGGGCACCCCCGGTAGCAGCACAGATGTCGATAGCACAGAGACCACCCACTCATGCAGAGGACATTGTAGAGTATCAGAGGGAGTATGTAGCATTGGGTCGTGACTTCCATCAGGATATGACCTTAGTCAAGTATTGTGGATTCATACTCAGGAACCGCCCCAGAGAGCCACATAGAGGAGGGTCACAACAGCAACAGGGGCATAACATTGACTTCATCCGAAAAGTTGGTAAACTCACCATACCTTATTTCGACGGATCATCCAAATGCACTGCCAGAGCTTCGGTACAGAAGCTAGACACCTACTACAAGCTCAACCAGATGACCGAGTTTCACTACCTTACACTTGGAGGGTGAGGCACACGAGTGGTGGTATCATGGATTGGTGGCATTAGGTCACAGTCGCATCACCTCCTACAGAGAGTTCACAGAGAGACTCATGGATAGATTTGACAGGAGGGATCCAGAGATCCATTTCAGAGATCTAGCCCAGTTGAGACAAACTGTCATAGCAAAGACATTCATCTCAGAGTTTCATAGGGTAGAAGTGGCAGTGACAGATATATATGAGCCCCGGTTGATCATGTTATTCACAGAAGGGCTCACAGAACCCTTGAAAGGATGGGTGAAGGCATACCGGCCTCACACCTTGCAAGATGCCATCCGACGCACTAGAGATTTGGCGGACTCCGTGCCAAAAAATAAACCCTTTACCAAACCCTTTATACCACAGAGAGACAAGGATCAGAATAATCTTCAAAGGGAATGGAAGGGTAATTCCAAGCCAGATGATGATACGAGACGAGAGTTGATGAGGAAGAAGCTTTCTTCTCTTGCAGAGACCCTTGGGTCTCAGGGCATAGATGTCTGGGAAAAGGACAAGTCCACTACATTGAAGTGGAATCAGGCAGTGAGGAGGAGGATGAGGATATCGAGGCACGGGCAGACAGTGATTCAGAGGATGAGACCACTCACAAGCCAGAGCAGCAGCCGAAGAAACCTCAAATACCAACAAGGGCACATGCCAAGGAGGAGACAAAACCTTGTAGAGAGGTGAAGGGGGGAACCATAACCACCCTTTCAGAAGTACCCAGGTACAACACTCTCAGGCTTAAGGGCCTTGTACAGGGGCAATGCATGACAACCTTAGTTGATGGTGGGGCCACCCACAACTTCATATATGTGTCCTTAGTAGCCAGGAGGAGGTTACGCACTGAGGAGT
The DNA here is from genome assembly GCA_009831015.1 of Picea engelmannii. Lineage (NCBI taxonomy): Eukaryota > Viridiplantae > Streptophyta > Pinopsida > Pinales > Pinaceae > Picea > Picea engelmannii. Next base: position 20,095 of record ML860944.1, read on the forward strand.
TTGAGGGATTCCACGTAGCAGTGGAAGATGGATACATGATGACATGTTTGGACATGATCCCAGACCTAGAGGTCAAACTAGGCAACTACACCTTGACAGACACCTTCTATGTAGTCGACCTATCGGATACGGATGTCATGTTGGGGGTACAGTGGTTATATTCATTGGGGGAGATCGGGTTCAACTATCAGACGTTGACCATGAGCTTCAGAGATGCCAGTGGATCGAGAGTTGTGCTGAGAGGCATGTCTACAGGGGTACCTCGAGCCGTATTAGCAAATAGGATGGAACGAATCTTTCATCATGGTGATGTGGCTTACACAACAGAGTGCTTGAACACCACGCGAAAGGATTCAGAGGGTAGGGAGCATTACCACCCACAGATCAAAGAGCTTATGGATCAGTGTGAGCCAGTATTTGGGTCGATACCACCAAGGAGACCACCCGACAAGGGATTTGAGCACACAATTGAGTTAGAGGCAGGGGCTACACCAATGATCACAACGCCCTATAGGCACCCCAAGAAATTGAAGGACGAGATTGAGAAAGCAATCAAAGAATTTCCTGCAATGGGGCACATCATGCCCAACATGAGTCCTTTTGCATCTTTAGTCGTTCTGGTACTGAAGAAGGATGGCACGTTACGGATGTGCATCGATTACAGAGTGCTCAACAAGAAAACGATCAAGAATTGGTACCCATCCCACGCATAGATGAGCCGATGGATGAGTCACATGGGGTCATTTTCTTCACTAAGATTGATCTACGGTCAGGATACCATCAGATCAACATTAGGGAGCAAGATATTGATAAGACAACATTCCAATGCCATTTCAGACACTTTTAGTTCTTGGTCATGTCGTTTGGATTTACCAATGCACCAACCACTTTCCAGTCTTGCATGAACCATATATTTAGAGGACAGTTGAGGAAGTACCTTCTGGTATTCTTCGATGATATATTGATCTACAACAAGACATGGGATGAGCATCTGACATAGTTGGGGGAGGTCTTGGATATTATGCAGTCACAGTCATTATATGCCAAGGAGTCCAAATGTGAATCTGGCATGAGAGAACTATTGTACTTAGGGCATATCATCAGTGAGTAGGGAGTACAGGTTCATCAGGAAAAGATCAGGACCATTTTGGATTGGCCAACGCCCAAGAACCTCACAGAGCTAAGAGGATTCTTTGGGTTATGCAATTACTACAGGCGGTTCGTCAAGGGCTTTTCACAGTTGGGAGCACCACTCATAGACTTGACCAAGAAGGATGCTTTTCATTGGACAAAGGAGTCACAACAGACATTTGAAAAAATGAAGGAGATTATGAGCACATGCCCCGTTCTAGCCCTTCCAAACTTCTCACAGTCGTTTGGCTCAGAGTGCGATGCATCAGGGGTGGGAATTGGAGCAATTTTGATGCAGGGGAGCCACCCCATTGTGTTTGAGAGTAGGAAGCTCAACGAGTCAGAGAGACTCTATCCTATTTATGACAAGGAAATGCTAGCGATCATGCATGCCTTAACCAAATCCAGGCAGTATCTGGTAGGGAGCAGATTTGTAGTGAAGACTATTATCCCCACTTTTAGGGATAATTAGGAGATTATGTCTCGAGGGCCACAGGTCCTAGACATGGAGTACCAAGAGCCAGATCGACTTAGACATGGCCCTAGAGGGCCCATCTTTTCTCCCTTTCAGTGCCTCTACTTTGTCAGCAACAACAACAACATCCATCACCTTCGGCTTGGTCCTGTATCAAAGATGGTTCTTGCTTCATGAGGTAATGAGTCTAGGTATCATGGTATGTGTCACTCTGATCCTCAAAACCTTTGAATATGTGCATTTGATTCCTTTGTTTCTAACGGGTGCTTGGATCTTGTGCTTGTCCACTTGACCATGTCTGGGGGGAATGACAGGATGCCATAGCAAGCTTGTGTCCATAGGTTTTGAGTTGCCACTGGGGGGATTTCTGAAGAGCCATCGTCCGTTCTTGCCACACATACCACTTTCCATATTATTTCCTCGCTCACCCATCCCCTTACACTAGTCTGGGCATAGGGTAGCCAATCATTTAGGGGTTGTACCTTACCTTGTGGGAAGAATGGGCTAAAGGCCTGGGGGGTAAAAGCAGATGACAATAAAAGCCTAAGAATAAAACCTTGAGATGCTTTGCCCAGGGATCCCCGAGAAAGCAATAAAGGGCTTCTCGGCAAGAAACAGAGGGACCCGAAGAAAAATAAATCAAGACCTAGTTGAGGGATGGGGGGTCTCATCACGAGCCAGCTCATTAGGTCCATGGGTGCCTAATGGTATGACATTACCAATATTTGTTTACCATGCTAGGGTAGTGGCTCTTGGTGGCATAGCCAAGAGAAAGGGGGTCTCATCACGAGCCAACCTTCTCATTTTCGTGAAAGTACTTGTGGGTAACATCGCCACCTCTGATCACCAAGCCAGGGTAGTGTGCCTTGATTAGCATCTTGGAAAAAAGAATGAAGATTAAAAGGCTTGAATGGGCTTGGAAATATTTGCATCCATGACAGGCACAACTCACCCTCCACAAAGGCACCCACCGGTAAGCCATCCATGTTATCATTGCACCTTTTGCCCAGGCATCCCCATCCACCTCACCCACTTTAATGACTTGGATTTGATCCTTTCCAAGAACAACCCTTTTCCAATAGACTCTATCCCAATAGGGTGTCTTGTCATTCCCCCCAAACTTATATGGCAGACTTGTATAATGTCTTTGAGCATTGGATTGTGTTAGGAACCAAATATCAATATAGCATAGAAAAACCTCAGAATAAGTACTCAACGCCTTGAAAAAGAGATAAATTCAAATAATAAGTCTCTTCGAGTGGGAAACCTCCTTATGCCCACATAAATGTTCATTTATAAGATGATTCCAGATGAAAATGTCTCCTTGGTATATATAGGAGACTAGGAGATATAATTACAACTAATGGACTAAATCCGACATAAATAAAATAACATTAATAATGTAATATGCCCCAATTAAGGGGTAATGAGCCACTATTTAGGGCTTAACATGCCCCTCCCTTTGAGACATGTGTTGTCCTCAACGCTTGAGTAACTCTGGATGCTTCTGTATAAAAGAATCATCTTCCCAAGTGGAATCTCCAGCCGGTAGTTTCCTCCATTTAATGAGATACTCCGAAATGGATCTATTCCTTAATTGGCGAATTCTTGTGTCAGTGATGGCTTCAGGATCCAATATGATTTTTCCTTCCTCGTCAAGTTCTGGCAATATAGTTTGAACTGGGATCTTGTCACCTATAACCTTCTTTAAGCATGAAACATGGAAAACTAGGTGTATTCGTGAATATGCAGGCAACTCCAATTTGCATGCCATAGTACCAATCTTTTGCAACACCTTATAAGGGCCATAGTACTTTGGTGATAATTTATTATCCTTCTTGGCTTGCTTGAGGGACATATGTTTGTATGGTTGTAGTCTTAAAAACACC
>ML860945.1:3485-17235 GCA_009831015.1 Picea engelmannii
ATTTCTTCATCATTACTCTAAAGGGACTCACTCTCTCAGGTTGGAAATAGATAATCCCACCACCAACCATGGTCACAAAAGTTGAACAAAAAATTACCAAGTAATTATAGTGGTTCATAATACCCTACATACATTAGAGTGATTTAGACTATCCCTATAGCAGAGACATTTAATTATACCCTATTATGTTTGACCACACATTTTAAATCCAATACACTAGGTGATATGATTTTTTTTTTCTAGGTTACACTACCCATGGAAAACCAATGAGTACTTCCCCTCATTTTGAGGATGGTAACCAAGGTAAACCCTAAAATCTCTAGGGCACAAGGCCAATCAACAATAGGGCTCGAAGCCATTACAACAATAAACTCATTATGAGCTCAACAAGTCACTTTTGGGAATTTGAACGTAGGTGGAGAGGATAAAAATCATTCCTCCCAACCACCTGAGCTAAACCCAATTGACTCACTAGGTGATATAACATCTCTACCATCTCCAATATCCAGTCAAAATGTATAGCCCGTTCCCATATCATAATACAACATGTTAGGTCATTATCATTGAACATAATATTAAGATGAACCTTGGGATTATTATATAGGAATTAAGTATTCATCATTGTGTACACTACCATTAACATCGATGCTTGATTTGTGCCTATAAATCCTCACAAGATCTAGTTGAATGAGTGCTTCTTGTAAAAATGAAACTATGTACCATTTTCATTATCACCAAAAATATCCCAATGTTTGGGTGGGTTCTCATCATAATGCATTCTAGGCATCAACAACCTAGCACCAAACCAATGAAGTAATTATGTAACTACCCTAGGCTTCCATTTTGTGTGTGCAAAATAATAATCCCAAGATTCTAATCTTCATGTGTAGAGTAAATGTGCCATGATTTTTAGTGCATATGGTTCATGCACAATTACTATTTACATGCATTTTCTATTTACTACAACAATGTCATGCACATGCATCAAGTTGAGCTTACTTGGATTTGCATGAATTGCTTCTCTTGCTTCAATATTGAGTGGTTCATGTCATGCACAAATTTTGTTGTTTTTCCCTAATCCATAAAAGAAAGCTCAATGTATTTGTATTACATCGTTTTTTTTTTTCTCATTATGAGAGAGTTCAATTAATGAGACAAAGCAATACCTATTACAACCATGTGGTTTTACTTGTCTAATTTATGTTATTATTTTATAGAATCTATATATTGGGTGGTTCCATAACCGTAGGTAACATGAATCTATAGCCATAGGAAAGACAAATTTGCAGATTGGCTATGTAGTCGAGTCTCACATGGTATTAGAATAGAATACTTGGCTATGTAGCCGAGTCTCACACTATATCAAAGTAGAAGACTATCTTAAAAGAACTTTCATTGCATACATTTTTATTCACCTGTCGAGAATTCTCTTCTCTTACATCTCTCGATGATTTAGAGAATCCAAAATGATGAATAAAATCAAGTTTCGAGGGGGTTAATTTGTGGCTCGATTTGTTAGTGAACCCTTCTTGGAGATCACTAAAAAATATTTCCTAAGCTAAGCAATCCACTTATAGACTACTCTGTGTAGTGAGTCACATTGTAGAAATATGAGTAGATAAATCCATGTGACTCTTCATGTCGATGAAATTGTCATTAGGGGAATTTCGAGGTAAAAAATGTGCCTCAAAACAAAAAATGTACTATCAAAATCAACTTTAAAAGAACCAATAGGGTTCAATATGATGATGTCAACCACAAGGGTAAATAATTTTGGGCTAGAGTGCCTTTGTATATATGTCTTGAGGCCATAATTCCTATGTGATTATTAGGCTGGAGAGTCTAGATGCTAAAAGTACAATGAGCTTATCATTGTATTATGTAATCATACTCAATGATATTAATAAAAATACATCACTCCTACAGACCAATCAGATAAAAGAGTATGGAAGGATAGGACTCCATGAGAGGGAAAGAGGGCTAAGGGTCTACAAAGAGGGGATAAGTCAAGGGGGCTTAAGTCAAGGGAATATTATAATATTTCCTAAATTCAAAATTCACGTGATATAATTCAATCCTAAGTTCCTAAATGTTGGGAACGAGTCACTAAGTGGGGTCAAAGTAAATTCTTTGTGTGACAAGTGTCAAAGTGGGAACATGCAAATATATTGTTTGGAATTAGTGGAATTCCATCATTCCTTCCATCATTCATGCATTCATTCCTTCCATCACCCGCACCTTTGTGGAGAGAGCTTGGGGAATCTAGCTACTACCCGGTAATTCCTTGGTGGTTTGGGTTGAAGAAGAGGGTTATCATTCCCATGAGCATTCTCTTTGGGTGAGAGAATTGTTGGGAATTATTTTCTTGTGTGTTGGAATGGTGGGTGTTTCAATCCTTAGAGAATCCTTGTGTTTCAGGGGCTACAACGCTATTATAATTACTATCCGTCTTGTTTCTGAAGCCCTGAAAGGGAAGTGGGACAACCAAAGGACTATTGAGCAAAGAAGGGGTACACTTCCTAGGGTGAGATAGGATGTGGGGAATGGGAAGCTTTGGGATGGGAATGATTGCTAGAGTTGGCACATTGGCTTGAGATCTATTGTGTTTCTAGTCAGAGTTTAGTTTGGCTTAAGAACCTTTGCCCTGGTGGAGTCATATCCCCAACATAGGGGCGACCTACTGTTGAGAGTATATGAACAACATAGTCTATGGATGGGAGGAATGTCTGAGGTCTCCAACCAGTGAGTGTTTTTAATTAAAAGATAAATGTTGTTTTATGTGTTTTACATGCTGAATGATGTGTATGTCTATGTTAGTTCTACTATTATTAATTGTACACATTTATGCATGTATGTTGTTAGATATACATATTTGTTACATACACAGGGAATATAAAGTAATTCATTGTATTAGAGGAAAAGTTTTGTGTGGCGTGGCCCAACTTGGGTGGATGGGGACATCACATTGTGGTATCATAGCCACAAGTTGAACACTTATCCTGAATGGGCCATTTGTCAACATGCAAAAGCTAAAATTGCATAAATTAAGCTCAGAGACCAGTGGACATGGTGGTAGGTCCATGGTGGCAGGGTGACCAGTGGAGTGACCAAAACTAGAAGTGGTTTCACATCATGACCAAGTGGTTTTCAAGGGATGTGAAATGAATAAGAGGCTGCCACATATCATTTCCAAGTAAGTGGTTTTGCATCATGAGGTTCCATTAATATTACAAAAACTTTACCATGTGAAATCAATATCAACCATGGATCTTCTCTCATCTTCACCATTATATCTGGGAGATAGAAAGTCCATGGTGTCAGGGTGGCAAGCTTAGGTAGCAGGGTTGAGAGTGCGAGGTGGTAGGCTTGGGGATGACGTGGGTGTATTATAGGAAAGATGGTATGGAGAGATACCATAAGTGGTATTGAATGGTAGCAAGGTGTATTTAAAAAATGAGTTTTGCAATGCAAATCCAATGGGATGATTCCACGTAGCATGGGATGGAACCACTATCACACTGTGGAGGGATATTAACCATCGCACAAGTTGGGGATCTGAAATCATCAGGAGCTGTTGATCAATCCTCGATCTCATCCATCAGATTGGGGGTGGGGACAAGTTCCCACACGAAAGGAAAAATGGGTGTGGGATGGGACTCACCCATCCCTGCAGCCAGTTAGAGGGTGCCACATGGAAGTTTAATAGTCAAGTCGAGACCCTTGTCCCATTCGAAGTCAGAAGGTTCCAGTTAGGTAGGTGGGTATATTCATGTTAGTGGTAGAATCATAAAGATACTTCTACATTGGTGTGTGTCTAGCATGTGGAAGTCATCAAAATCCTTCTATCCTTGAGTTTACTTTAGTTAAAAGAATAATTGAAGTAAAAGTGTTTTTATTAGTGAATTGAGTTATTTAAAGAATGTGATGAAAATAATTAGCATGTAATCTAAGCATGTAAATATCAAGTGAGTGTGAGAAGTGATCTCAACTGTCAATCACTTTGGATATTAGAATTAGATTATAACTCACAATTATAAAAGCAAGGCTAGGGAAAAGGAGAAGACACCTTTGATGAGATATCAAGGTTGGGTACTTTGATGGGAGTTCAAGGTCGAATCTTTGGAGAGATTCCAAGATCAAGAGACCCTTGGTGAGATTCCAAGGTTGGGATCTTTGGTGAGATTGTGAGATCAGGTTCCTTGATGAGAGATCAAGGTTGGACCAAACAAAAAAGGAATTTTTCTAGTGTGGAGAGTGTAGAAGAAAATAAGGACTTTTTCTTACACAAGAGTGAGGAGATCTCACTAGTTGGGTGAAGAAATTTCATCCAAGTGTTGATGCAGAGAGGGTTGGATCACGAAGGAATATGATTTAATATCTTGGATAGGTGGAGAATGAATTCCATCTAGAGATCATACAGGTCAAGTAGAAGAGAGAGCATAGATAGCCGCAGGTGGGTTTTATCTGATTGAAGCCACAAGAAAGGGCTACTCCTTACAAAAGTGTCTGTACAATATTTTCATACATGTACATAGGTTTTAGTGGAGACAATCGTGTATGTATGTGGGTTTACTGAAGAAAAGGCATGTACACTTTGGGGTCATACAACAACAAGAAGCCACAAGAAAGGGGTGCTCCATACAAAAGTGTCTGTACAATATTTTCGTACATGTACACATGTTTTAGTGGAGACAGTCGTGTATGTACATGGGTTTGCTGAAGAAAAGGCATGTACACTTCAGGGTCATACAACAACAAAGACATTTTGAGGTTTGTTTGTAGTTTATATTCTCTTAGTGGGCCATTATCCCTGTTATGGGAGCCCTGATTTGACCTTAATAAAAAGCATCTTAGGACTGGTTTTCGCTCTACGAGTTTTCCAGGGGTTTATACCCAAAAATATTGGTGTCTTGTGTGTGAGTTTTGGTTTCCTAGTTTATGCTTCCACTCCATGTTTAGTTGATTACTCAACTGTGATTTTATTCAATAAGTGATTTATTTGGAATTGACTTCCAGGTGCTGAGTAGGGGAAATTCAACATTGTATCAGAGAAAGGTTTCTCTGAGAGGGAGCCTATCTTAGGATGCACAATGGCATATGTAATATCCAAAGGCCGAGCTCTGGTTGTGATTATGAATGTAACATGTTTTGTAGGTTGGTGAGCTAAGTAATTATAAGCTAGAAGGATTATGTGTTTATTAGGCCGAAGAGCCTAGATGTTAAAGGTCAGGAGTCTGTTCTATACATGTGAATATTCATATTATTAATATAACAACATCACTGCGTGTAGACCGACCACAAAGAAAGAGTTACAGGGGACTAAGATCCACTAGGATGGGTAAGGGAAGGGGGATGAGAGGCTAGGAGAAAGGGGCTAATCTTGAGGGCTTAACCCAAGGGAATATTATAATGTATTTCCTGAAAATAATAAAATTGGGAAATAAACCCTGATATCCTGAGTTCCTTTGGGAAAATGGAACGCACTCCAAGTGGAAAGGGACGAGCTCCTAAGAGAGCCATGTGTCAACTTGGGTGCATGCATTCTTATGGGGGAAAATCTGTCGTTGTGGGGTTTGGCTCACCATTCTCTCCATGCTTCCCACTCATGAAGGTACGAATACTGACCATTCATGCAAACAACCATTTTTATCCCTCCTTTGTTGACCTCTATAACCTCTGAAACTTGCACACACCTCTGAGCACGCAAAAACCTTTGGAACCTACCGACATTGAGCCATATCCTGTGCATTTCCGAAATGAAAAACATACATGTACCTTAACCAAATTTTGAAGGGGTTCACTCGAGCTATTGCTGGTTCTCCGAGAGTGGGAGTGAAGAAGCAGGTTGTCAGGCCCGTGGATAGAAGAGGCATGTTTTCATTCCTACAAGAAACTCTCTCCAGGTGAGAGAGTGTGTTGAGGAAGTGAGTTCTCCTGAAGGGAGTCCAGTAGTAGCTACAGAGCTCTGAGAATTTTTGATCCAGCCTGTTGCAGAAGCCCCAGAAAGGGAGGTGAAGCAGCCGATGGACTATGGGACAATGAAGGTGTATATTACTGGGGTGGGACAAGCATGTGGGGAATGAGAGTTTGTGAGTTGTGGGTGTAAGTGTCTCCTTGGAGGAAATCCTTCCTGTTGTACTGTGGAAATTCCTGTTGTCCCTGCCTAGCCTAGGAATCCCTTGCCCGATGGAGTTTAGTCCCAGCTCGAGGGTGACCCACCGCTGAGAGTGATGAGAAACATGGTCTAAGGATGGGAGGTTCATGGAAGGTCTGCACACGGTTGGTGTACTTCAATTAAGAGATAAGTATCTTTTCTGTGCTTAATGGTTAAATGATGTATTTAAGTTCATGTCTATGATTCTTGTAATACTATCATGTGTTTCGCTGCATGTATGTTTCCATATTATCTCTTTCATTTCCTGTTAAGTTTATATGTGAATATTTCCGCAAAAGAGCTCTGTCTAAGGTAGCGTACCCCGAACTATTGGTGGTTCGGTCGAGGACGTTACAAATTAGTATCAGAGAAAAAAATATGTTTACTCAGTGATGATGCCCAACTTGTTGGTGGCTGGGGACATTACAAAATGGTATCAGAGAAAAAATATGTTTACTAAGTGACGATGTCTGACCTATTGGTGGCTGGGGACATTACAAAATGGTATTAGATCCATGGTTTCAACACCGATCCTAGATGGGCCATGTTAGTGGAAGTTGAAGCAAAAGTTTCAGAAAGAAATTGTTGTCGAAACAAACAAAATATGAGTTAAGAGCATCTCTGGGTGCCAAGAGAATACATTGGCTGTGTTATGAAGCTTAGGAGGTATAAAAGTTTATGGAATGGAAACCAATAAAGAATCCACAACAACCGTTGTGTTGGGCCACAAGGCTTGATTTGGGGTGTAAGATCTGCGTAGGGGAAAGGCCAACTTTTTCCAACAGTCAGATATGGAAAAAGGTGGATGATATTTAACCTCCAAGTCCTTCGGACTTCATGACATCGACGAAGTCTATGTGTTATAGAGAAAAAAGGGCCGAAGCCCGAAGTTCTGAAGTCCCAGAGTGGATCTACACCGTATATCTGAGGAGAAGTGCTTGACCGTTGGTTTTGGCCGAAGAAAGATCAAAACTGTTAGATCAAGCGAAGAGCAGAAGGTAAGGCACAGTGGTGAAAAATAGATCTCATCTGACAAATCTACGTGTGAATGGTTGTGAGTCGTAGATCTCACAACAATGCGGAAATTTGACATTCAGGAGAAACAAAGTATGCTAAGGTGAAAAGCCCAGAATCCATGAAGTCTGAAGTTAATCCAGACTGTTCATCAAAAGAGACATGTGTCAGTAGATTGGTGGTTCGAGAATTCAACATTCAGGAGAAACAAAGTGTGCTAAGGCAAAAATTCTCGAATCCCCGAAGTCCCGAAGTCCCGAAGTCTGGAGTTAATTTGAGCCATTCATCAAAAGAGACACATGTTAGCAGATTGGTTGGTTTGGGAAATTGACATTCAGGAGAAACAAAGTGTACTAAGGTGAACAATCCCCAATCCCCGAAGTTCCGAAGTCCAGAGTTAATCCATACCGTTCATCAAAAGAGACACATGTTGGCGGATTGATTAGTTCAAGAATTCAACATTCGGGAGAAACAAAGTGTGCTAAGGCTAAAAGTCCTGAAGTCTCGAAGTCCGAAGTTAATCCAGACCATTCATCAAAAGAGACATGTGTTGATAGATTGGCTAGTTCGGGAATTCGACATTCGTGAGAAACAAAGTGTGCCAAGGAGAAAATTCCCGAATCCTCGAAGTCCCGAAGTCTGGAGTTAATCTGGACCATTCATCAAAAGAGACATGTGTCGATGGATTGGCTGGTTCAGGAATTCAACATTCAAGAGTGTTAGCACTCTGTAATTTGCCCAAGGATGTGGAGGCAATCACTGAGGTAACATCAAACCACTTGGAGTCCTAGATCTAGCCCTCCAAGACTCAGAGAGGGCTCTCTCTCCATGACGTTATGTTCCATGAAAGGAACATAACAGGAACAACAAAAGAATTCATGTTGTTATGTACACAAGAACATAACAGGAGATGCTCTGAACATATCGACGCACATGCCGAGAACCCCATGCATATATCCAGAGAAATTATCACCAAGTCCATCGACCAACTTGGAGAAGTTAACACTAACTCCATCGGTGAACCCGGATCATATGAGAGCATTGATGCCAGTATTAACTGGAGCAAGTACAAGGATGGGTGGTTCTTCATCAAGAGAGAAAGTTTGTACATTGGCAGATAGTTTGAATGCAAGAGATACCTACTGGTTCTCTTCCATGGTATTTATATGTCATTCTTCATCATGATATTGTTGAGCAGGCAAGGGATTGTGAAAAATGCATAGGCATGGTTGTTATCATACCATACATACCAACCTTATCCTCACTCGGTGACATATCAAAATATTGCAGAGAAGGTCCTCAAAACTGAAGTTCATCTAGTGGTTTTTCCCACTGAGTGTTTTTCCCCGAAATGGGGTTGGTTCAACAACTAACAATGCTAAAATACCTACTTTGAATAAATGTGTTTTTTCAGTATGTCCCAAGGATTATAAGATGTATACCCTTGCTTCTCGGTCGCTCGACAACAAAATTTATATTTGAATCAACATAAGGCAAATTTGTAATTAATTTTCTGGTTTTTTTTTTGGTTGGGCATGTGATTGGTTCATGTTGGTACCTTTTTGTACTCTAGAGGGTAAACCAATGTTTACAAGATTCTTGGAATAATACAACAATATCGAAGGTGAGTAAGGGAATCTAAAAGGTTCAAATGGACAATGAATCAGGGGTTTAATGAAGAATTATTGCTCAAATATTTACCTGGGGTCGTGCAAAGGAAAATTCAACACCATCTTTGTTTAGATCTCGTTAAAGGAGGTGAAAAATCAAGTGATGGATTCTATTTGTGGATGGTTAAGGCCCCTCCTTATATAGATGGAAAGTGAAACCCCATTATATACATGTGTGAAAAACAAGGAAGATATGCCTTCTAAACATGCAATAATAGTTATTGGATAAATCCAGAGGAAAGAATACTTTGTGCATCTCAGTCATGTCTTTTCATTACTCAATATTATATGGGAATTTCATAATGGAATCAAAATAAATTATTACAAGCCATTGTTTGTACTCGTGGAGCAAATCCTTGCATGCACGTCGATTTTCCATGGAGGAGTTCCCAAGATTAGTTTCAGTTCACCCGAAGTAGTTCCCAAGATGTCCTTTGGTTCATACCAGAGGAGTTCCCATGAACTTCTCCGATACACAATGGAAGAGTTCCCACAAACTTCTTTGAAATAGGGACAAGACCCTGCCAAACTACCTTATAAATTCTAGCAATAACTTTTGACTTGGATTCTCGTTTCACGTGTTCTTTATGTCATTGGAAAGGTATTTTCGAGATATTCAACTTTCCAATTATATGATTTAATAAATTAGTCACCAATTTTTGACACCTTGTCAACATCCCCAAGAGAACACAACACCTCAATCGCTAGCAGAGGAATCATGAATCAAACTCAGGGAAGCTTATACAAAATTTAAATTAATTAATGTTTTGGTTATATGGGTTCAAATGCTTGGTTTTAATAGTTTATTTTAGGTTACTCTAAGGCAACTCATCTATTGTATGTTGAATGGTGGCAAGTACCAATTCCTAAGGGATGTCATACTCAACATCCTCACAATGTGATCCATGGCCAAGGACGTTCGAATAACAACAATAATAGAAATTTTCACATCAACATCGAGCAACGAAGGGAATTGGAATCAAATGACTAAAGAGGGAGTCTAAATCCCATGATGACCAAGCCTCCTAATGTGTAAGCTAGTCATTACGATGGGTGAGGTGCACCATAGCCAAAATCTATGATGGCCCATTGGCGCTAAGAGACAAATATGAAATGTAACAACTATCTTTGTCCTCTCATTATTACAAAGAGAATAAGGAAAAATGTTTATAACTGAAAGGTCATGGGGGGAAGAAGAAGGCCAAGAGTCATGCTGAACTTAAATAAATACGAGAATTGTATCGAAGAATGGGGATTTTTTGGCTCTTCAAGCATTGTACATTTTCTGAACTATTTTGGGAACACAATGTCAACTGAAATTGAGAATCCTTCCTCAAATATTTCATGTACTATTATTGAAACTAATGAGGAGAAGCCGATTTGGCCAAGCTATTTTCTGAATATTTTTTATTCTTGTATTGGATATATTGTGGACTATTCCTTTGCATTTTTTCTTAGCACTTGGGTTGTGTAAGGATGTACTTCATATTGTAGACTAATCTCATGTATGATGGTTGCATTCTTATTTATGTTCTTCAGATAATGTTTTTCTACATTTGTGGGCATAGAACCGTAAATGATTGTTTAAATGCTATACTACTCTATGTTTACAGTTGTTTATTCATTTTCTTGTCTTTTCTCTATGTAAACTATTTCTTGAGCCATTGGCACGATCATGGATGGTTCTATGTTTTATTTCTAGTCACCTTAGTTTCTTCTAAACACATGCATCTTATATTAGTTTCATCTTATTCTTTAGCTTAGAAAAACGTTCACCAGTGGATCGAGCTGCAACCGGTAAAACCCAAACTTAGAAATGGATGTCGGGACAAAATCTAGATGGGTTCCTTATTCCAAACAATGAGAGCTCTAATTGGGGCTTATTATTTGGGTAACCCCTGTTGTTGACAAAGGGTGATTTTTTACGTGTTAACAATTGGAGACACCAATCCCCACCACTAAGCACCAACTTAGAAAGATATATAAATCTATTATAGATCTTTGTCGACGCCAATGCCTTGGAGACACAAATGCCCATCCCTAAGCACTAAATTAGCAAGAGACACCAAGCTCTTATAGATATTCATAGACACCAATCCCCACCACCAAGCACCACCTTCGCAAGAGACATCATTCTCTTTGTGTGAGTTGCACCAACTTTCATCGACTCTACTTGATATTTCTTCCTTCATCAGGTCTTCTTGTTGCTTCTACCTTCACTAGGCATACTCATTACTTCCTCCTTCACTAGATTGGATCACTACTTTTTCCTTTCCCATGTCTAACCAAATTTTGAATTTCCAAATGGTAACTTTCTCAAACCTTGTTGTTTTGGGCCTCTTCCCAAAAATGAACTTGCACAACATGCCACATATCCAATTTTTCAAATATGATTTTAATTTTTTTACCTAAGGTGCTTCTATATGTCTCCTCTATTCTCTTAAATTTTCATAGTCTAGAGAGTCTCATAAAATAATTTATTGTGAAAAATCCAAGTTGACCTATTGGAAATGGATTTCAGGAGCATTTAGGAACCCTAACTTCCACAAGGCATATCTATGAAATTATATTGAACCAACATCTGAAATTTGTATCACATGTACACAAAGATATATAATTTATCTCTTCAATGTTTCAAGGTCTGAAACATCCCAAAAAATAAGTTATCGCAAAATTTCGAACTTGACTTTTTTGAAACTGATTTTAGGAGGATTCCTGAACCCTCACTTCCACAGGTAATATCTCTGAAATTATAGTGAAACAACATATGAAATTTGTTCCAAATGTACATCAATATCTCTCCTCTATCTCTGAAAAATTTCAAGGTTTCAAACATCCCATAAAATAAGTTATATCGAAAGTGCCAAGTAGACCTATTTGAAACTGATTTCAGGAGCATTTAGGAACCCTAAATTCCACAGGTCATATCTTTGAATGTTTAGTGAAAAAAAATTTAAAATTGTACCACATGTACAACAATATCTCTCCTTTATCTCTACAATGTTTTAAGGTCTAAAACATCCTAGAAAATAAGTTATTGCAAAAGTGCCAACGACTTGTTTGAAACTGATTTCAAGAGAATTAAGGAACCCTAATGTACAGAGGACATATCTCTGAAAGTATACCAAACCAACATATGAAATTTGTAGCACATGTACACCAATATCTCTCCTCTGTCTCTTCCAAATTTAAAGGTCTGAAACATCCTAGAAAAAAAGTTATCACTAAAATTCCAAGATGGTCTAAAACTGGTTTCACAATTCAATATTTGCTAATCCATTTTTCACACACACACTTTCTCTCAATGCTTTCTCTTTTTATACTTTTTCATAACCCTTAATGAAGGTACATGTCCCTTAATTAAACAATTAATTCCCAATGCCATGGGAAAATACCCCAAATACCATTGGAAAATACCCCAAACCATGGGAAAATACCCCAAACCCATGGGTTTGAAGCCCCTATTTCACTTTTTACTTTTTCACTTGCACTTTTTTTTAATATACTTGTAAACACACACACACACACACACACACACACACACACACACACATTTATAAGTTAATATTGTAATTTTTTTGTGTATTGTAATTCCAAAATATGACATCAATGACATAATTAATCCTTTGACATCAATGACAATAATTCCAACAATCACCCCCTTTGTCATTGATGACATTCCTTCAACAAAAAACATAGTCCACCATGCGTAGAAATAATTCTCCCCCTATCTGCAACTCTCCCAGGAATAGAGAGAATTCTCCCCCCTGCATACAACTCTTTTCCTTTGACATCAATGACAAAGGGATGCTCCCCCTGAACTTATGCTTCTCCTTAAGAACTCAGTCGAAATTCCAGTCAGTTGTCATGTCGAGTTGATCCTTGGTGTACCACTTCCAAGGAAATCATCAATAAGTAAGAGGAACACTGTGTGATTATACAATTGATGGTACACAACGATATGAAGTCCTTAAAACTTTTGTCGAATGATTCCATGACCATCCATCAATCCAACCAAAATCCATCCTGGTAGTCGACATTGGTCTAGAATTTTGTCTTTCATGTCTCTTCTGCAAAGATATGAAAGCATGATTTCCATTCCTTTGATTTTTATAATGAGGATGCTGATAGGGCATAGATGTTTTTGTTGGATGATCATAGGAAGTAGGCTCAACATCATGTTCACTTAAAATATTATAAGAACTTGATATATCATTAACAATGTCATATATATGCTCAAATTATGCCATGTGAGGAATAGACAACTCATCAATCTATTTGGCACAATCAACAATAGGTTTGTCTTCTGGAAAAATAGCCTGAAGTCCACCTACAACAAATAAAACTTATATGGTTGTAGCAGGGCCAGGTGTAGGTAGGGAGGCAATAACAATATCATATCCAAGACCAGTCTTAATTAATGGAGACCTTTGACAATTGATGATATTGTTGTTCCTTGATATGTTCCAGGTTGTTTATGGAACTATGCCAAGGAATCTCATGGGATAAAACACAAAGAGAGTCTTAAATCCACATTTATGTAGAAAATACCGTCTGAATCTCTTAGATCTCTTTCCTATCTCTTTACCCTCAAACATATTCAGATCAGATGACTCAGAACTTCAACCTCAAGAGGAATTTTACCATGTGCATTTAGACATTTGAAATTTCAAAGGGATGGATGGATGAATTTTAAGAATTTTTTTAATCTTACAAGGTATTTCTGAGAATAAATCTTGCAGTCTTGATAGAAAGAAAACGTGATGAGTAATTAAGAATTCAATAGTTATAACAAATATGAATCTAAATCTATTAAAGGTTATTCTTTAGACAACTTTAAGAGCTTCATACATTCAAACATAACAAAAACCTTCAACATACAATTATATATTAAACAAAAATGACAAGAAAT
>ML860945.1:17684-27954 GCA_009831015.1 Picea engelmannii
CAATTTTTATAATTGTCTACTCTTTCGCAAAATGAAGTTGAGTCAATCAAGGTTTTCTTATATGAATTCATTCTAAGCCTTAAAATAATGTTATACCAAAGTTTGGTGTTGAGCATATAGTTTTCTATTTTAAGGTGCTAGGCATCAATTTTTATAAGGCTTTTACTTTCACTATTTTGCTCATTAACAATTTTAATTCTTAGCTTGAAATAACTGTAACACCCCAGGTTTTGAACCCCCATTTAAAATAATGTATTGTTACAATGCTGAGAGGCCATAGTGCCCAAACAATTATTAAAAGGCCACTATTTGTGCCCAATACATGTAATGTTTTTATCATTATTAATAATAAATACATGGTTGGCTCCTAGACGGACAAGGACTAGAGTTATAGGGGGCTATGATTCCACAAGAGAGAGGGCTTGACGGGCTAAGTGTTTATTTCCTATGTTAATTACCCTTTTTCCCTAAGGGAGGGGATCTATTATGTGAGCTTCTTGGGGAAGGCTAGGAGGTTCTTGATTTCCCCACGAAGTTACTTAAACCTGCCTTTGGTNGGGGGGGGGGGGGTTGGTCACTGGCTAGTTCATTCCTTCACTTATTCATTCACACCATTCTATCCCTAACACACTTTCATGCACGCACCTCCATGCACCCACTTACCCATTCATTGATCCATCCATCATCCGTGTCTTGGCCTAGGAAAGGGAGCCGAACTGCCGAAGAATTAGCCACAAGATAGTTGGCTGTAGTGGTCGCTGGAGTGATCCGACTGGGACTTGAGGCCCGCATGTCTGAGATGCGTTGGCTTGTGTCCAATGTTTCTCACAACTGCGATTCTTCAGAGTTCCAACATTGAGATTATGGACCAGTTGCACTGGATCCAAAATTAAGGAGAAGGACTGCATGAGGGACTGCGTGGCAGAGAAGAGTGGAGGTTCATTCTCTCGGGTGGTGCAAGCTAGGTAAAAGAGAGCTGGGTACTTGGATTGTTGTGAGAGCTGGCAAGCCTGTGAGAGCTTGGGTGCTGATTGGTTTGGGAAGCCAAGTAACACTCTTGAACTGTCCTTGTCGATTCATAGCCCTGGCTTGGGGGTGGCGCTGCTATTGAGATTTGGAACAATAGTGTGTACGGTTGGGTGGAACGTCCTTGGTCTACAACCAGTTGGTGTCATCTTTCATAAATATAAGTTCTCTCTTTTATGGTATCATTTACATGTATATGAATGTATTTCCGCTGTGTATATTTAATTATCGTTTAATTGAATCTTTAGGCTATGCATGCTTGCTAGATATTGTTGTGCATATCATTAAAGTCTTTTCTTTTAAGCATCCTTAAATTTTAAAAGGTATCTGTAAGATAAATAAGTCCAAGGGTGGGCTTGGAGATAGTGTACCCCGGTCTGTGGGTGGTTGGGTATGTTACAGTTTGGCATCAGAGCTTCTGGTTGAAACACCAGGACGGTATGGGCCGGGTCTGTTGGTCAGAGTCTCTGGGTCGAGATCGAACTCTGACCATGGAGTTGAAAATATTAGGAGGAATGGTGTTGCAGAATCTAAGTGGGAGATAGAACGTCAAAGACCCATGTAAGGGGTTTGAAGGATCGCGACCATCCCTTTTGAATTCGGGAGCCATCGCCACTGTAGGATCAGGAGGGATCCATGATTGTTGGATCGAAGGACAGATGAACATGGGCCGTCTGATGAAAAGGAAGCAAGGGTTAAGGTCAGAACCATCGGATCCCATGGGAGAGGGAGATCAAAGGACATGAGGCATCTTGGGGAACCAAGTGGCATGGGAGATAATTTCCCAAGGTGGTCCTATAATCCAAACCATGGTTTCCCCAAGGGGTTACGTGTCAGCATCAAGAGAATTGCGGGGTGAAAAACGAGTTACTCCAAACCAACAATACATGCCCCCGCAAATTGAAAGGCATGCAGTGATGTGACATGTTAGGGCTCGAACATCAAAACTCCGACTAGCCGAAGTAGTTGGGGATTGTCGATCCATAGGAGGACACGTGTTAACCGATCGTGTGCTTCTGGTGAAAGCACTTCGGGAAAGAGCGAGCGAGGAGAAGTTGAGAGTTGAAACTCCCGAAGCCCAGAGAGTCGGAGACCTGAAGTAAACATAGACTATGAGATCGTCCGAAGTAGATCCTGACTGTCGATCTCCAAGAGGTTATGTGTCAACAGATTAGTAACTCTAGAGGAATCTGTTCGAGAGGTTTTCAATTGAGATTTGAGACTCCCGAAGCCTGGAGAGCTGGAGAGTCGAAGTAAATATCGACCGCCCGATCATCCGAGAGGATCTCAGCCATTGATCTGCCGAGAGCCACGTGTCACCAGATCCATGGCTTTGGATAAAAGCCAGTGGGGCAAGATAAGTTTTTAAATTTGAGATTTCTAAAGTTCGGAGACCCGAAGAAATTGTAGCCATAAAATTAAGGAGGACACGCGGTGCAAATCCGTGGACTCCGAGTGAAGACCCAAAGTGAATCTTAGTCATCTGATACAGGAGGACACATGGTGACAGATTGGCCAATTCAGGAATGCGGAGTTCGGGAGAATTGGAAGTGTGCTAGCATGGAAAACTCCCGAATTCACAAAGCCCGAAGAGTCCAAGTGATGGGGCACAATGACATCACCAGGAGGTAATCTAGACCCCAAAATTTCCGAAGTGATGTGGCTTGCGGACGTCACCTGGGATGACATGGACACATGGAATGTGTGCCACATGTCAATTAGTTTTGAGAATTTGGAGTATTGAAAGGTCAGATAGAACGTTACATGTGTCATCCGCTTGATTGGGCCACGTGTCCGCTTCCAGTATTTCTCCACGTGGCGACAGATCATGCAGTCCGAAGACTGGGCACTCCGGAGGGGAAATATGTGATAGGTTGTGTTGGGTCAAAAACTCCCAAAGGCCGGAGTACGTATCGACCGTTGATTTTAGAAGACACACTTAGAAAAATCGTCTACTTTGGGTAAAAGCACTCCGAGAGAAAGTGCAGGAGGAAGGTTTTAAACTTTGTAAGCCTGAAGAGATGAAGCGATTCACAACCATTGATCTGTGGGAGGACACCCATCGACAGATCATGAACTCCGGGTAAAAGCATTCCGGGAGGAAGAAAGCGGGGAAAGTTGAGACCCCTGAAGCGCAGAGTCTCAAAGTGGATCTCGATCGTTGATTGTGAAAGAGGAAAAGGACCGTTGATCCGGTCCTGGATGAAAGTTTTGAAGTCCCGAAGCTCTAAACAAGTTCTTTTTCAGCTAAGCGTAGGGTTGTGACCGTGGTCATATGCAAATTGAGAGTTGAGGGAAGGAGGGCTAAGGGATAAATTGGTTGTCTTCGAGACAGAAAGGTGCTAAGGAAGGATTTAGCCATGGTTTCTAGTCATGGTCACCTAGGAAGCTGGTTTGAAGGAAGCACATGCACAAGATGAGATTTTGTGTCGGCCAAGGATAACATGACACTGTTATTTTCGGAGAATGGGGATATGATCTCCATGAACCAAGAAAAGAGATACCTGTAGCATGGTTTGGAAATTATGTTTATCATATGCATAATTCTAACAAAATGGTCGCTTGCACATTTTGCAGAATCAAGGGGCTTAAGCACATCAGCTTTGGATGTGTATTGACGAAATGGAAGAAGGTGAGGGAGCCTCTAGCCGTGATGAGGAGGCCAAACGCCAGAATATCAGAGTTGGTAATGTAGAGATAGAGTCCAATGGACGCAAGGGAAAATGAGAACATAAAATGTTAATAGAAATGGTAAGAATCCTGAAGATGGAAGTACAAAGATACAAAGCAGACAACGAGAGACTGGTGAGAGAGAAAAGTCAGATAAATGCTTAAGTGTTGCAGAGCTTAAATAAGCTACAGAGACAAACGAAGAAGGGATCAAACTCAAGACAAGAGGAAGAAGGCAGGTTCCATGAAACAAGGAATGATCGTGGAAGAGTTGGTTATTCCAGAAGTGCTAGCAGAGCTCATGGACACCACTCACCTCCTTATTCATAAATAAATTTTTATGCATTGGAAGATCCCGTAAGTAGTCTAGAGGTGTCTCTTGTCAGACACCAAATAAGGAAACAAGAGATATATAGTTTGCAAGGAGAGATGAGGAAGCTCAAGCCACCTTCCTTCAATGGTGAAAGAGAAAGGGAAGAAGATGTTGAAGCATGGTTACTTGGGCTCAGGAGATATTTTCAGTTGCATAACTATTCATCGAACCTGGAAGCCAGGATTGCCACCTACCATTTACACGAGAAAGCTGCAATGTGGTGGGACCAACTGAAGCAAGTGGAGCACATTAATGAAAGTGGGATCACTTGGAAAAATTTCAAGAAGTACTTCCAGAAGGAGTACCTCTCAAATCATTTCTATGACAAGAAAATGAAGAAGTTCTTTGAACTCAGGTTGGGAAGCATGACTATGGTAGAGTACAAGAAGAAGTTATTGGGATTGTTAAAGTATGTCAAGTTCATTGGTGAAGAGAAAGTAAAAATACAGATATTTCTGAGTGGACTACCAACCTTTTATAAGGAAAAGATCAAATATGATGAACCCAAGACCTTGACTTAAGCTATCAGGAAGGCTAAATACCTGTATGAACAAGGCCATGGAAGAGAATCCTTGCAGAAATATTGGAAGGATAAGAAAAATGTAAAGCCCGATCAGAGGAGGAAAGGATTCAAACCTCCCTTCAATAGGAATGAGCCTAATAGAAATCATCAAGATCAGTATGCTAAGGGGGATTTCAAAAAAGAAGATTCCTTGGGAAAAGGGGAAGACCACCAATCCAATGCTGGGGATGCATGGAAGATCACTTGTACAAGGATTGCCCACACATAAAGGATAGAGTGAATACTATGCACAACATCCAAGAGGCTACAACAGTCGAAGATATGGGAAGAATCTATGCAGATTTAGATGATCGAAAAGTAGAGTACCAGTCCAATATGATCGAGGTGGAAGGTAAGATCATAAATCAACCTATTGCTATTTTGATTGATTCAGGAGAAATTCATTGCTACATTGATCCTAAGATAGTGGATAGATTACATTTGGAGAAAAGTAAACTTGGAAAAACAAGTTTGTTTCAGTTAGCCACTGGGACCAAAAGAAGAATCCATGATATGGTCAGAAGTTGTTCCATAAGTCTTAATGGCGTGAATACTAGTATTGATCTAAATATCATACCATTGGGGTCTTATGATATTCCAATTGGAATGGATTGGTTGGAAAAGCATCATGTTGTCCTAGATTGTCATAACAAGACATTTACATGTCTTGATGGAAATGGAAAACAAAGCACCATGAAAGGAGTTCCAAGACCCATCTCTATAAGGGAGATTTCAGCCTTACAGCTAAAAATATGTTTTAGGAAATGACGTCAATTGTATGTAGCTCATGTGGAAGAGCCAGATAATACAAAGGGGCCAAGCCTCGAGGATTTCTCGGTACTACAGGAATTTGAAGATGTATTCCAAGAAATACCTGGGTTGCCACCAAGAAGGGAGATATATTTCTTAATTGATTTAGTGCCAGGAGCTTCCCCAGTGTCAAAAACACCTTACTGAATGAGCACACCAGAGTTAAAATAATTACAAATGCAGTTGGAAGAATTGTTGAAGAAAGGGTACATACGTCTAAGTGTTTCACCTTGGGGAGCACCAATACTTTTTTTCAAAAAGAAGGATGGAACCTTGAAGTTGTGTATTGACTTCCAAAAGTTGAACAAGTACACTATAAAGAACAAGTATCCTCTACACTGAATTGATGACCTATTTAATCAACTAAGAGGAGAAAAGATATTCTCAAAGATTGACCTGAGGGTAGGATACCATCAGGTAAGAATCAAGGAAGAAGACATTCATAAGACAACCTCTAGGACTAGGTATGGGCATTATGAATTTCTGGTGGTGCCTTCTGGACTGACCAATGTACCAGTTGTATTCATGTGCTTAATGAATGGCATATTTAGAAATTATTTGGATAAGTTTTTCATAGTGTTCCTGTATGACATACTTATCTATTCTAAGTCTGAAGAGGAGCATGAACATCATTTAAGACTGGTGTTGCAAGTACTGAGAGAACATCAGTTGTATTCCAAGTTGAGTAAGTGTTATTTTTATCAAAAGCAGATCCATTACTTGGGACACATTATTTCAGAGCAGGGCATAACATTAGATCCAGAGAAGATCGAAGCCATTAGATGATGGCCAACACCCATAAATGTGTCAGACATCAGATATTTTATGGGATTATTTGGCTACTACAGAAGGTTCATAGTAGGGTTCTCTAAGATTTCTCATCGCATCACTTCTTTGCAAAAGAAGGGAACTAAATTTGAATGGACACTCAAGTGTGAAAATAATTTTAAGCTATTGAAGGAATTACTTACTAGTGCACTTGTGTTAAATATTTCTGAACCAAATGAATTTTTTTTGGTATGTACAGACACATGTAAGGAAGGAATTGGGGGATTCCTCACGAAAAATCGACATGTCATTGGATATGAGTCCAGAAATCTTAAGGAACATGAGAGGAACTATGTCACCCATGACTTGGAGCTTCCTGCCATTGTTCATGCCTTGAGGATGTGGAGGCATTATCTCATGGGGAAGAAATTTGAATTAAGGATAGACTACATTGGCTTGGAGTATCTTTTTGAACAACCAACCTTGAGTGCTAGACAAACAAGATGGATGGAATTTTTAAGTGAAAATGACTTTGATATCAAGCATATCAAGGCAAAGGAGAATAAAGTTGTTGATGCACTTAGTAGAAGAGTGCATCTCATGCATGCTACTGCTGTCAGTATGCATTAGCCAGACTTGAAGAATAGAATTTTAGATGGTCTTGTTACAGACCAGCATTACCTACAGGTAAACGAAAATTTACAGCAAGGAGATGTACAACCGAAAATAAAGGAGTATGAGATAAAGGAATACATACTACTCATGCATAAAAATAGAATCTATGTTCCTAGTTCTGGAGAACTGAAGAATTTGGTATTGAAGGAAATGCATGATGTTCCTTATGTTGGACATACCGGTTACCAGAAAACAATTACAACAGTAATAAGCCAGTTCTATTGGCCGGGAATGAAGAAGGATGTTGTTGATTACATCGCTCGATGTATGAAATGTTAGAAGGTAAAGGATGAGCATAGGCACCCAGAGGGTTTGCTGCAACCATTACCAATTCCAGAGAAGAAATGGGAAGTGATCACCATGGATTTCATCACAGGATTGCCCAGAACGAATAAGCAACATGATTCTATCATGGTGGTGGTTGAAAAATTAACAAAGGTTGCTCATTTTGTGCCTATGAAGACAATGCATACAGTGGCTAATATTGTAGAAATTTTCATGAAGGAAATTGCTAGGTTGCATGGGATACCTAGGACAATTGTCTCGAACAAAGATACAAAGTTTACCTCCAATTTCTTGAGGGGATTGTTTAAAGGATTTGGCACAAATCTAAATTTTAGCACATCATATCATCCCTAGATAGATGGGTAAATAGAGAGATTCAATCAAATAATTGAAGACATGCTGAGAATGTGTGTAATGGATAAGCCATCTAAGTGGGAAGATTACTTACACTTGGTTGAGTTTGCATATAATAATGGGTATCAAGCTTCATTGAGAATGAACCCATTTGAAGCCTTGTACGATAGAAAATGTGATACTCCAGTACGTTGGGACAACCCAGCAGATAGAGTGGTACTTGGGCCGGAGTTGCTCAAGGAAATGGAAGACCAAGTGGTCAAGATCAAGCAGAATTTAAAGACAACTCAGAATAGACAAAATTTTTATGCAGATAAGAACAAGACAACTAGAGAATTTAAATTAGGGGAGCATGTACTTTTGAAAGTGAAGCCCAAGAAAATCTCTTTGAAATTGGGTAGTTGTACAAAGCTGGCAGCCAGATTTTGTGGTCCATTTGAAATACTGGACAGAGTAGGGCCAGTTGCATACATGCTTGCATTGCCTGCTTCCATGAATGTGCATAATGTATTTCATGTCTCTTTACTAAATAAATGTGTACATGATCCTAACCATGTTATTGATTGGCATCTGATTTAGGTAGAGACAGAGGGAGATTTTCAGGTTCAACCAATATGGGTATTGGATAGAAAGGTAAAAATGCTCTGGAATCGAGTTATAGAGCTGGTAAAAGTTCAATGGACCTGCTACGGTCTTGAAGATGCTAACTGGGAGCATGAAGGTGCCATGCGGGCGAAGTACCCACATCTTTTTGAATAAATTTGAGATTTTGATCTCTATTTTTGTATATGCACTGAGGACAGTGCCAAAATAAGGGGGAGGGGATGTAACACCCTAGGTTTTGAACCCCCATTTTAAATAATGTATTGTTACAATGATGAGAGGCCAGGGTGCCCAAACGATTATTAAAAGGCCAGTGTGCCCAAGACATGTAATGTTTTTATCATTATTAATAATAAATACATGGTTGGCTGCTAAATAGACAAGGACTAGAGTTATAGGGGGCTATGATTCCACAAGAGAGGGGGCTTGAGGGGCTTGAGGGGCTAAGTGTTTATTTCTTATGTTAATTACCCTTTTTCCCTAAGGGAGGGCATCGGTTACGTGAGCTTCTTGGGGAAGGCCATGAGGTTCTTGATTTCCCCATGAAGTTACTTAAACTCGCCTCTGGTCTGATGGGGGGTTCGTCGTTGGCTCGTTTGCTCCTTCAATTCTGCATTTGTACCATTCTGTCCCTCACACACTTTCATGCATGCACCTCCATGCACCCACTTACTTGTTCATTGATCCATCTGTCATCCGCCTCTTAGCTTGGGAAGGGAGCTGAACTGCTGAAGAATTAGCCACAAGATAGTTGGTTGTAGTGGTCACTGGAGTGATCCAGTCGCGACTTGAGGCTTACATATTTGAGATGTGTTTGCCTATGTCCAACATTGCTCACAGCTGCGAGTCCTGAGAGTTCCACCATCGAGATTTTGGACCAGTTGCGTTGGAGCTCGAATTAAGGAGAAGGACTGCCTGAGGGACTGCATGACAGAGAAGGGTGGAGTTCCATTCTCTCGGGTGGTGCAAGCTGGGTAGAAGAGAGCTGGGTACTTGGATTGTTGTGAGAGTTGGGAAGCCCGTGAGAGCTTGGGTGTTGACTGGTTTGGGAAGCCAAGTAACACTCTGGAACCGTCCTTGTGGATTCATAGCCCTGGCTCGGGGGTGACATTGTTGTTCAGATTTGGAACAATAGTGTCTACAGTTGGGTGGAACGTCCTTGGTCTGCAGCCAGTTGGTGTCATCTTTCATAAAGATAAGTAGCGTATCCCAGCCTGTGGGTGGTTGGGTATGTTACAATAACCATGCTTATTTACAATTGAGAAAAAAACATTAATTGAATCTCCAGTATACATGCTTTGATTCATGTGCACTAGTTTACTTATATCAAACACTCTAAATGAAAAAAAAAAACAAAAAAAAAACGAGGAAATGACATTAACTCTTAAGATATTCTTTGATAGGATTTGAGGTAATCATTCTTTTTCAATTGTTTGATTGATTTTGATGCTAAACCTCCATGGATAAGATAGTAATGAAAGCCTTTTCTCTGGTGTTTTAATTGAAAACCATCTTGCTATATTAATAAAATAGGGAAATTTCTAAACTAATTGGAAAATCATCTTTCTATATTAATAAAATAGGGAAATTTATAAGCTTCTTATGGACATTGTTAAATTGATTGTTTTGCATGATTAAGGCATTAGTGTTATCATTAATCCTTAAATATTTTTCATATTCTTTAAATTCAATTTTTCATCTTTATATTCAGAGTTTTTTTCTTTCTCATACACCAATTTAGTGTGGCTTGACCGTGACCTTAAAAATAGATTATTATTATTATATTATTACTTTTTTTGGTTGGTGAACAAAGAAAACCCATTTCTCCGTTATGTTTCAAATTATATGAAGTTGATGATAAGAAGAGTTCAAATTATATAAGTATGCCTTATTCTCTATCTACTAGACTTTTCGAACAAAACCTATTTTTTATGAAAAGAACCTTGAAAATACAAAATATTTTAAAAATGTTTCTACGTATAGCTTGCTGTATAAGGATCACACGGACCTGTAGCTTGTGATTTGAATTGATTGTAGATCCCACCATATCTTCGTTTCACCAGGTTATTTCCCCACTGCCTCATTGGATTATCACTCCACCGGCCCACCGAGATGTAAGCAAAGAATTTCATGATATTTTGTTG
>WSFP011411692.1:0-24468 GCA_009831015.1 Picea engelmannii
CACAATTGTCATGTCGGATGGGGCCATTCATGTACTCAAAAATTGCACAATGTCTGCGAAGTAGTCATCCACCATTGTAACTACAAATAATTGTGCATCTGAAAAGTTGTCATCTATATTCCTTGCATCTTCTCCTGATCGTATGTGTGATAAGTGATCTTATCTTGCATTCAACTTCCCTGGTTTCAAAACAACCTCAAAATCATATTCTTGGAATAAAAACAACCATATACATATTCTTCCCCCCAACACTGGATTGTTCACTAAGTATCTTAGTGCAGAATGGTCTGTGTACATATTAAAACGAGAACCCAATAAATAATGTCTAAATTTATGTAGTGCATATACCATTTCCAATCCTTCTCATTTTGTCGTAATATAATTATTTTCTGCTATTGAAATCTTTCTGCTTGCAAAATAAATTAGGTGATCTATGTCTCCTTCCCCTGGTTGATATAGTATTGTGCCCAGCGCTATGGACGACACATCCACATGAACATGGAACTCCTTATTCCAATCTGGGAAGATCAAAATTGGCGCAGTCACTAAATTATGTTTCAATGTATCCAAACACTTCTAACAATCCTCATTCCACTAGAAATTAGCTTCATTCTTCAACAACTTCTCCATAGGTGTTGTAATATGTGCATAACCCTTAATTAACTTCATGTAATATCCGGTATGACCTAGGTTTTCTCTTGATTGTTTGAATGATGTGGGTGTTTGTAAATCTACAATCATTGCAATATTGGAAGAATCCACTAGTAATATCTGCTTACATACCACATGGCCCAACAAAATTCCAAAAGGCACACAAAAAATTCATTTCTTCAAGTTCAGTGAAATCTGACATTGTCTACACCTATCCAACATTATCCTGAGTACTTTTATGTGATATTTCAATAAACTAAACACAATCCAATCATATAGGTACACTTCAAGGAACTTATGAATAAATTCCTTAAAAGTTGCAACAACAACTCTTAAAAAATATGCAGGTGCATTCTTCAGTCCAAAGGGCATCAATGTGTACTAATAGCTTCCCCATTCTATTGAAAAAGTAGTCTTATACATGTCTTCTTGCAAAATCTATATCTGGTGATATCTTGAGAATCCATCCATGAAAGAATAGGGCTCCTGCCCTCCTACATTCTCTAGTACTTCATGTGTGAAAGGTGTTGGAAATGGATCATGAATACATTAATCATTTAGATTCCTCGAGTCTACACAAATCCTGATCCCCATGTTTTCTTATCTTGTACCACAACCGGACTTATCCATTCTAATTCCACAATTGGTTCAATGGTCCCTACGTCCAACATTCGGTCTATCTCTTATTTAGCCTTCTATTTATACTTCATATTTAACATGTAGGGTCTCTATCGCACTAGCTTAGTATTTGGTTTCGAAGGGATCTTCATCTCACCTAATTCCCCAGTTATCCCATTCATCTCTGAAAATGTTGTTGGGAATAGATCATGATACTCGTGCAGTAAATATGTAATCTTCTCCACAATTTTGTCATTCCAATAGTCTCTTATTTGCATAAACATTGGGTTTTTTGTTGTCCCAGTATTCACCTTCTATGTCTTTATTGGTTGTGTGTACACAAAATATTCAAGCTATAGTCCTTCTACTATGTGCTCCCCCTCATTTTTAGGTACTTGTATGTTCCTTGGATATTCCTCATCATGTTCTTCTTTAGAAACATTGTAAGATTCTAGTAACTCATGGACAGTCATAGAAGATTTGTGTGCACTACACACAGATACTACCTCCATCGACCCTTGTTCTAAAAAAATCTTGTTTCTAATGACCTGCAATGCTACATCTAGTAATGGATAATCATGTTCAAAAGTAAATTTTACCTTAAACCTTTGAATTAGTTCATCCTAGTTTGTTGTTTCTCGGTGCATTTCCATCTCGAGTTACCAATTCTTTGGAATTGTATTCAATGTATGTATAAACATTTGTTTCCATTCCTTCTTTGGTATCTTCTAGGTCACTTTCAACTATATATTTCTGCACAATATACTCCACCTAGATACCAAATCTTACTTGTATTTATATTTTACACTAAGACCAATCTTCCATTCCTTCTTTGTGTGGATCCCACCATCTGGTTGGAGTAGCTTTCAAGACCACATCTAATTCCACTAGAATCCATTTTTCTAGTATCAACAAATCAAACACCTTTACAAAAGAGTAGATATCATTCAATCCATCATACTTGGGTGGATCACATAACTCCATTCCAATCCAGCACAATGATTGAGTTATGCGGGAACATCTTCTAGTTGATACTTCATGCATCCTCTACTGCCAATGTTCCATACCTTCCTCTGAATGTGACACATGTGAGCTAATTCTTCTACAACTTAGTCCACCATCTACAATGGGGTTAACATAGTCATCAATCCACGCAGTCCTGTTATACAAATTGTTAATTGTGTTCCCTCTTTCTAGCTCTATGTACCTCTTTCCTTCTGTCGAATCCAATGGTGTGGTAACCTTCAAGTCTCCTACCTCAAATATTATTTCCCTATTCTTCAAATTTATGATCTCCTAATTATTGAAGGCCCATTAAGGTCCCATCAGTGCTGGATATGGCTGACTATCATCCACGATCTCAATGACTTCAAAATATACTACACTATGCACCCCATCTATATTCACAGGTAATCATGTCAATCAACCAATCAGGACTATCTTGTGTTGGTTTACCAACCTCAATTGAACAGGAGACCAAATCAAATTGGGTTTCCCCATCATTTCATTGGTCTTCTTCGGTAACAAATTTACATCCAAACCCAAGTCTAAGATAAATTTATCCACATCGTGTTCCCCAATCGGTGCACTTAATATGAACTCTCTATTGGTCCTATTTTTACACAGTACCTGATTCACTACCCTTTGTGAGATAGTAAATCCCCTTTCTTGTGAACAATGACCAATCATGTTGCATAATAAATTTAGTGCAATTTCATCTTTCGTCAATTTTATGCAGCTTCTAAGAAACTCCCTTAGAGTACTTACCTTCTCAAGTGGCTTCTCTGGCATGGTACGATCATAGACAAGAGGCACATATGATGTTGATGCTACACAATCTGGTCCTAGTATCTATTTTATGGCCCTCTAATACATCTCCTTTTCTTGTTAAGGGTCGAATATTGTCATAGGTCATGTTGATTTCTATACCCATTGCATAGTCTGCTTCCCCCCATTCGTCACATCATCCCATGTTCTAGTTCCTCTACACATAATAGATATTATTCTAGGTCCTTCATTGTATTTCTTAGATGATATGTTATGTATGTTCTGATTTGGATTTTGGTTTTTATTTCCTCTTGCCTACCACTTTGCAATTAGTTGAGGAAAATATTATGTTGCATGATCCAATTCTCTACAATATGTGTAGGTTGTACAAGGATTCGAGCAGTCACAAGCTAAGTGTCCTAGTTGATTACAATTGTAACATATTAATTGTCCTCTACCTCCTCTGCTAAAATTTCCTCTACCTCAACCTCTTCCAAATTCTCCTCGATTTCCTGGATTATAGATTCTCTGATTTTATATTGTGGACCACCTCCTTCTGTCGCATCATTCTCTTCCTTATGTCACATCATTCTTCTCCTTTTGTCACATCATTCTCATCCAAAATTCTACACAGGATCCCGCCTGACTAGGACTTACTTGTTCTTCTATTATCAGACTGAACTAAGAATCCTCTTTCTCTCCTTCTACGTACGGTATTTATAGGATATGGAATATTACACATGGTTATCTCCTCTAAAACTCACTGTGTGGATCTCTCTTCTCATCCCAATATTCAACCTCTTGTATATTCCTCTGATTCACAATACTCCCAACTCATCTTCCTCTTTTGATACCACTTCTTTGGTTCTCTGCACCCTCAATCCCTCCCTTCCTTCTTCATTTCTTTCTTCATTATTTCCTACCTTCATACTATATTCTTGTAATCCCCTGGTTCCCCTATGTTCATGAATACCCTTAGCAATCAGAATCCATTGTCATCATGCACTTGTTGCACAAAAACATCTTTATCCAAGCACCCAATGATTTCATAAACCTTCCACACAGACCCTTGAAGAAATACCCCTCTGCAACACTGTATGAGTGGGTATAATCCACTACAAATTTTGTAATATAAAATCCCAATATACTTTACAACCATAAATCAAGTGCATGAGAAGTCTTATTACTTACATAATTTAACTGTCTTACCAACTCAAGAGTCCAGTTTCTCAGCACTGCAGTTCGGTACCTTCTAGTATTCTCCACTTATTTTTCTAACCACTCAGTTAAAATAATTGGAAATTCTCCAAAGAAAATATCATGCAGCTCTTTGTACACATACCTTTGCATCCATTTCTCACCGATCATCTGAGGGTTTTGATTCTCTTTTTGAGGAAATTATTGTGCCTTCCCTTCTAGCCATTCTAAGATCTCTTTCTTAGTCGACCTTCAAAACATTCCCTGAATCACAAATTTTGGGTCCCAAAAATGGAACCATTTTTTGGCGCACAGTTGTAAGAATAATCCAAGTGGATATTAGTGGCCACCCACCTATTCCATCTGGTTCATATTGGCTTTCCAGTTTCACATTTTTTCCTAGTTTTTGGGTCTTGAACTTCTAGGGTCGTTTTGAGGCCCTAAACATAGTTTTTAGGGCTCTCCACACTCAAACTATGGAAAAATTCAGATTTTTATGGAATAATGTGTATTCCTCAGATAAAGCTTTCCAATGGGCTATCGTGCACCTAAAATATAGATCATATGCAAAATTTATGACCACGGGAAGTTGATGTACCAACTTAAACCAATGGGGTCCACATGACTCTTGGTGCTTCATCTCCTAGGTTAGGTTTTTGGATGTCTATGGTTTTGGAATTTCATGTTTATTCTAAAAATGATTTCAAAGCCTCATTGTACTCATATTCTTGTGAATGAGCACAATCGTCACATCTCTTCTCAGAGATAAGCCACCACCATTCTAGTAAGTTTGTTCAAGTCTGCATTTTACAGTTTCAACATATTTCTTTATTGAAAAGAAGCCAGTTTTATTGTAACTTCGTTATTGTTCATTGTGTCTCTATGTTAATAATAATAATAATATGTGTTCATTTCATTCCACTCATAAATCAGGATAAGTGGTATCAAAGCGGTCTGCACCTTGTCGTTCTTAGTGCATGTCCCCGACGAGGTCAGGGTACAAAGAGTTGGGTCTCAAGCTTGTTTCTCTTGAGGAAAAGAGCTCTCGCACGCCCAATCGAACTTCCATGGTGGGATAAAATAAAGACGACGAGATAGGAGATCCTTTCAAATTGTTGCTTGAGGAATCCCTCACACAACATAGGAATGAGATGATGGATAATTTTACACAAATCCTTCGATGGATACCAACAGGCGACACATATTCCTCAAGCAGAGGCGTCACCCCCTTCAAGGTATATATAAAATTGGATGTTCCCATATTTGATGGTCATATAGACAAAGATGTTATAGACAAATGGTTGAATCTTCTAGAAGGGTATTTTTTTTCCATAACTTTTCCAATAGAGAAAATATTACTTTTGCGCTCCTCAAAGTCGTCCCCCGTGTCAAATATTGGTGGGAGACTTTCTATGAGAAAAAGGTAACAGAGGAACCCTCATTATTTACATTTGCACTCACCTGGAAGTCCTTCAGGGATGATATTAAGGAACAATACTACCATGTTGGAAGCTATGATGACATGTATACAAAATGGATCACACTGCGGCAGGAAAGGGACCAAGCAATGCCATAGTTCAAAAATATCTTCCATACCTTGTGCACCAAACTGGATATGAAAGATCTTGAGCGACATCTGGTGCTCAAGTACCATAGTGGTCCACATAGATACATACAGGAAGAAATGGATTTCTGGACATCTCGTCTTTGGGCGCAACTTATCAATATGTCATCGAAATTGAGAAAAAGATTAAACAAAAGATGCAAAAACTTAGGTATGGGAACCCCTCACAACAGAAGCAGAGAAAAGGAATCCAAAACCCACAGAACAAAAGGAAGAGAAAATATGGACAACCTCAGGATAACCATTCTAAGATGTAAACAAAGAAGGATAATGGAAATAAAAAGAAAGATATTGGGAAGTGGTGTGACTTCCATAAGAGACCCTAACATAACATTGTTGATTGTCACTCAACGAATTCATTGGTGGCTGAGGTGAAATCCTTTGAATCATATGCGGGTTCCAAATCTGAGTCAGAACCAGAAAAGGGTAGATAAATCATTGACACAGAACCCAGTGCCACCATTTCTACCACCAAGATCCATCCTAGTGAACCTGATGAGACAGAAAAAGGTGAGTGCCTCTTTCATTCATAGATGTGGTTGAAAGGCACCCCACTACACTTCATCATTGATAGCAGTAGCTTGAAGAACCTAATCTCAGTGAAGTTCGTCAAGCGGTTGGACCTACTGAAAACACCGCACCCGCATCCCTACACCATTGGATGGCTCCACCAAGGAAGCAATCTTCATGTCAGCCAACATTTTCTCCTATCCTATGGCATCAAGCCCTTCAAATATGAGGTATTGTGTGATGTTTCTCCCCTTGAAGATTGTGATGTTAATTTGGGCCAACCTTATTTATGGAAATGTCATGTTATATATGAGTCTAGGCCTCGCAGTTTTATTATTACTTTGGATAGGAAATTGTACAAGATACCCGAGGTAGTCTTATCTAGTGCCATTTCCTTTATCTCTGTCAAGAAATGCAAGAAGTTCATATCTCAGACCGAGAATTTTTTCTTCTTCGTGATCCACCCTCAGAGTGATCAAAATATTACAACCACATCC
Source organism: Picea engelmannii (assembly GCA_009831015.1). NCBI lineage: Eukaryota > Viridiplantae > Streptophyta > Pinopsida > Pinales > Pinaceae > Picea > Picea engelmannii. The sequence continues at coordinate 6,865 of WSFP011411692.1, forward strand.
ATGGCCTTCACGACCGACCTCTCAACACAACAGAAGCAAGTGGATAAGTTCGTGGAAGAATACAAAGACATATTCTCCTCACCTACTGGAGTACCTATTCATTGTTAGGTCAATCATTCCATCGATCTGACCCCCCTGGCGCACCTCTACCCAATGGACCAGTCTATCACCTCTCTCTATTAGAAAATGAGGAGATCAAGCATCAGATCCAAGAACTACCCCAAAAGGGTCACATATGACCCGTCTCATCACATTGTGGAATCCCAATCGTGCTTGTGCAGAAGAAATATGGGACTTGGAAAATATGCATTGATTATCGTGCCATAAATAAAATCACAGTCAAGAACTGATACATGATTCCTCGAATCGACAATCTCCTTGATCGTCTCAAGGGGGGGAAATAATTCAGTAAGATTTATCTCAAGTCTGGATAAAATCAGTTCCCAATAGAGAAAATGTATGTATGGAAAACTTCCTTCAAGTCAAAAGAAGGTATTTTTGAATGACTGATCATGCACTTTGGTTTGAAAATTTCCCCAACAACTTTCATGAGGATGATGGACGATATCTTTCATCCTTTCACCATTTATTTTGTAGTGGTGTATCTAGATGCCATCCTCATCTACATCAAGACTTGGGTAGAACACTTGCATCATATTAAGTAGGTTCTACATATTCAACATATTCAACATATTCAGGAAAGATGATTTGGGAATCCCACTATAGTCGGGTGGCAATACACTTTGGCATAGAAAATACAATGGCAGTGTTGCAATAACATTTCTACTAGCCGAAACTTCGACAAGATGTCAGCAAGTATATCATGTCTTGCACTGCCTATGTTATTTCCAAATCGACCACTTAGAAATAAGGCCTCTACACCCCTCTTTCTACTCCTGACAAGCCCTGGGAATCCATCTCAATGGACTACATGTAGGGAGTTTCGTCCACCAAGCGGGGAAATGACTGTGTTTTATGGTTTTTTATCGCTTTTCCATGATGGTTATTTTTTTTGCTTGCAAGAAGAGCATCACAATGGAGGTCATTGCCAATATCTTCTTTGAAAGAGTGTGGGTACATTTTTGGATACTAAAAACCATTATCTCAAATAGGGACAATCGGTTCCTCAACAAATTTTGGTCGAGCCTTCAGTCACTTTTAAACAACAAGCTTACCAAATCCATTGCCTTTCACCCCCATACGGATGGTCAAATTGAGGTCGTCAACTGGATGATCATGCATATCCTACGCATGTACAATTCCAAGCACCCCTCCACATGTGATGAGAGTCTTCTCTATGTTCAGTACAACTACAATAGAGCCCTACATAACTCAACCAACCATAATCCCTTTCAGGTGGGGTTGGGATTTCAACCATTGGGTCCCATGGATGTTGCACTACCCATTGCATCCACCTAGGCAGACTCATCCCATGCTCAAACTGAAGCTAAAAAAACCACCCAATTCATTGAGAGGATCCATCACATCCACAAACAGGATCAAGATATTTTGCATAATTCCAATGACAAGTACAAGAAGTGTCATGATCAACACCAGGTTCCACACAAGTTTCAGGTGGGAGACAAATTTTGGTTACACTTGTAGAAAGAACAGCTTAAAGGGCCCCATCAAAATCTTTTTCCACTCCGCTATGGACTTTACATTGTCACCAAGGCTATGGGTGACAATTGTTTTGAGCTCAACATCCCCCCCTTCCTTGTCTTGCACCTAGTGTTCAATGTGGATCTCCTTCGGCCATACTTTCCACCATTATTGGACACCTCAGAGATAACAGAACAATTGACACCAATAGAGATCAACCCTGATTGGATGGAATAGGAATCCACTAATCATATCATGGACATACAAGTCAAGGGAACTCGCCAGCAAAGGATCCAACTTTATCGAGTTGTCAAATCCAGGCAGCTATTGCACCGAGGCAAGTGGCTCACCTGGGGCCAAATTTAGCAGAAATTTCTTCATCTCATGGGGGAACTCAACACAATGGAGACCATTGATTTATAAAGGGGTAGGATTGATCTAGGTGGATATTGGTGGCCACCCACCCATTCCAACTTTCTTATCTTGGCAATTTTTTAGTTTAGTAGTTTTTTCCTAGTTTTCGGGTCCTGAACTTTCGAGGCCATTTTGAGGCCCTAAATAGCATTTTAGGGCTCGCCATAGTCAAACTATATAAAAAGTTATATTTTGATGGAATAATATGTATTCCTCGGATAGACCTTTCCAGCACGATATCATGCGCCTAAAACAAATATCATATGCAAAAGTTACAACACTGGAAAGTTGATGTACCAACTTACCCCAATGGGGCCCACCTGCCTTTTGGCGCTTCATCTCTTAGGGTTAGGTTTTTGGATGTCTATGGTTTTGGAATTTCATTTTTATTGTAAAAATGTTTTCAGAGCCTCATTTTACTCATCTTCTTGTGAATGAGCGTAGCCGTCACATCTCTTCTCATAAATAAGCCTCCACCATTCTAGCAAGCTTGTTTCAATCTGCATTTTACAGTTTCAACATATTTATTTATTGAATAGAAGCCAATTTTGAAGTATATTTGTTATTGTTCATTAGGTCTCTGTGTTAATAATAATAACAATATTTTTTCATTTCATTCCACTCACAAAATCTGGATCAAATACCCTAGTTTCAAGTTATCTAACCAACAAAACCCTTTAGACATCGGCGCTTTCAGCATCACTTGCATGCAAGTGAAGTCTCACCCAAGGCATCTATTGGGGCTGCAGGAACCAAATTTCTGAATGAATGAGGGGATGGGAGGCAATCATCATATTCATTCCTACTTATCTACCCTGTGTGCAAGATCATGTGTCTCTTTCCCTTAGTTAATTGGTAAATTCAACTATACAACACCATTATACTGCAGATTGCAACATAATATATTCAATGTAACAATCATAATTAATGTGCATCACTTGTCTAGCAACCATATCTAGATCTAGATATGCATAAATAGAACATCCACGAACAATCACAAAAAAATACATTAAGACACAGAGTTTAACGTGGTTCACCCAAACTTTGGGCTACGTCCACAACGACTAGATTCTTTATTATTCTTTGTGCACTCGTCTTAGGCTTGCGCACTATGATTAAAATAGATATATCATGATGTATTTCTCCATATTTCCTAGTCGCTCTATAGTGCAAGCCTCTCTATGCAATCTCTCCCTATACCTTCATACATAGACTCTCTCTCATTATCAATCTATTCTCTCAATCTCTTCAGAACAACAACAACTTTAGCTCTACTCCAGTAGCCTATTCTACCCGACTCATTACATATTTATACATAGAATTTAGGGCTCAAAACCCTATTAGTTTATCCCCAAAAACCCTATTACAACTCATTATGACTCAGTGTTCGGGCGTGCTTTTCATATCTTTTCCCTACATGCTACTTTTCATTTCTCTTCGTCTGTTGCTTTATCTCATGATTTTTTGTGCCTCCTTATTCTTCGTTCTTCGAACTAATTGTCCAAAACCTAGTAAGGAGTGGATGTAGTTAGATATATTGAGGCATAGGGATAATTTGTATAAAATACATTACACATTTGTTGAGATCAATTCTTGCTTCCGAAATTTCCCTCCCTTTTCTATTTTCCCAACTTATTTTTTCCATTTCTTTTCACTCTTCTATACCTACCCTCATTCCCCTTTTCTTTTCTCCATTCTCTTTTCCCTTTCTAGTTACCATACTTAGTCGCATTTCAAAAATTGGCAGGTTCGTGGGTTGGTGGAATCACGGGTCTTCACCTCCATCCATGTTCCTATGTCATGATTATGACCGACCGCCTTGTTATAATATACTTAACCATTTTTGCAACTGTGGGTTCACGGGTTCAAGTTTTCATCTTCCAAGTTTTTTGATCTCCACTTTGCACCCAAAGCCCCGCAATCTACATTATGACCATCATACTTGTCATGGCTATCGATCCCCTAAGTATTTTATTTCTCATATATCCAAGTCCGACTGATCGTTGTACAACACTTAGCCTATTTTTTCTAGTTCACAACTGCGAGTTCGCGGGTTCCCGGGTTGGCGAGTTCACAAAAGGCCTCAAATTCAAATTGTTCTTGTTTGTCCCCACCATCTTCGTTCTTTTCCCAATATCAATTTAGTATGGTTTAATGCTAATAAATGATCATGCAAGCTCCATAAATATCGTCATTAATAAGCGAAGGGCTCAAAGATATTTTTCATTAAATTGCATTAAAGAACGATTTTCCAAAGGTTATATTATTGTTATCTCTCTGAAAGGATTCATTTCAAATTATTATCCAGTTGAGAGAATAATCTCATCAACCTGTGGAAACAACAGCTAGACAACATTTCTTTGGTGATACTTTGAATATTTTTGGTTGTGAAGACGAGAACTTTCAGTGGTCCATAGCATATTCGTATTACTCATCTCCTCCTGCACAGAAATACATAATATGGACATCTAGAATTGCTCGCGTAGGGTGTGTCCCTGAGGTATTCGACTGCAAAGAAATTATTTCATGGTGCATTGAGAAGTACGTACCAATCCAACGAATTATACAAATCCAAGATCATTTCCCCATCTTTCTTTCACTGCAAGTTCTTCGTAAGATGTTGAAGCTCCCTGAGCCAACACTTACCTTCAAATGAGAAGACTACAGAAATTTTCTAAAGAAACATGGCAATGGCCTAGATCTCTTGCCTAAGTTTTTGGAGAATCCCACGGATGTTCCAGAAAACATAACCAATATTCAAGTTGACTCTTTTAAAAACCCCTTTCGGGAAATCGTTTGGTTGTTTACCAGGTTGACAGGTCAGGAAAGAACCACCACCATTTTGCACATGATTATTTATATTTTATATTTTACAGTTAAAGAGAAATCTATCTTCAACTGGGGAAAATTTATTTGCATTGAAATCTTCTCCTAATTATCACATTACAAAAGGGACAAGAAATTATTTATGGCTTCCTATTTGGTATTTAAGATAGTGTATTTCTGTCAATTTCCAAAATTGACTATATGTAAGAGGGTGAACTATGAAATAGATCTAGCTACCTTATGGTATCAAACATTGTGGAGACACAAGACTTCTCTATATTTTTACAAAGTTTACAATGATTTCATTTTAGTCTTCAAAGGACTGTTATTTGGTAAAAATACCCCCAGGATATCTAACCAGGATAATAAATTATTGGAGAAAAAGGGAACAATGGAAAAGATGGAAAATCACAATGTCATCAGGATCTTCTGTTTCAAGGAAAATCCCTATTTTCTTCCATACCATGTATCTGATAGATTGTTTATTACGGAAGTGGAAAGGCAATAAAAATTTTGGCTACACTTTTTCCACGAAAAATGGAAAAATAAATCCATCCCCTTGCCATGGAAAATTGGATACTTCATGTTCAGGAATATAAATAAAATTGATGAGTTTGTGAATCAATTCAACAATGTAACTCTGAAGTATGTTGAAAATATAAAGGGGTTTGACCCCAACAAAATATTTTTGGAGCATATGTTGTCCGTAGGATTCAACAACTCGCTCATTCATATTGTTTGGAATGAAGAAGAAGATAACAACCTAGGCACTCCTACACACAATGCTGGTGACTTGGAAACAATACTTAGTACTAACACGTTTTACAAGAAGAAAGGAAAGGGTCCCACTGAGAAGAGCGCCCAGTCTCTAGTTGTTACTCCTAAAACTACCACATCCTGGAGCAATGCTCCAATGGCTCACCCAACTAGGAAAATTACCAACAGTAGTTCAAGTGGTGGAGGAGAGAAGAATCCCCCCAGAAAAATCGAGAGCTCACACAAGCTTTGTAACATCCCCGACCACCCAAGTTGGGCCATGTTACTCCAGAAACCGCTCTAATACCATTTTGTAACATCCCTGGCGACCCAGGCCAAAAACACACTACTTCAGACAAACACAGTCTCAAGCTTTGTTATAGTTAATTAAAAAATTTCCATGCCCAGACATAGACCTGTTGGGAAATGGAAGACAGAGCTCTTTGTAGAATAAATCACATATAAAATTAACAATAATAAATAGAGATCACATGAAAACATGCATGCAACAAAACACATGATATTATTACAAGAATCACAAACATGCACTAAAATACATCATTTAACCATTAAGAACATAAATTATACTTATCTCTTAATTGAAGTACATCAACTGCATACAGACCTTCCACGAACCTCCCAGCCTTAGACCATGTTTCTCATCACTCTCAGCAGTGGGCCACCCCCGAGCTGGGACTAAACTCCATTGGGCAAGGGATTCCTAGGCTAGGCAGGAACAACATATGTTGCAAAGTACAACATGAAGGATTTTCTCCAAGGAGCCACTTACACCCACAACTCACAAACTCTCATTCCCCACATTCCTATCCCACCCCAGGAGTGTACACCTTCCCTGTCACATATTCCATCAGCTGCTACACCTCCCTTTTCAAGGCTTCAACAATAGGCCAGATCAAGAATTCTCATAGCTTTGTAGCTGCTACTAGACTCCCTCTAGGAGAAATCACTTCCTTAGCACACACTCTCACCTGGAGAGAGTTGCTCACAGGCATGAAAACTTGTTTCTTCTATCAATGGACCTGACAACCTGCTTCTTCACTCCCACACCTCAACACACGGGCATGGTTATGGCAGCCACAGAAACTGGACATGGAGGATGGTAATAAAAAAATAATATGCAGGCAACCCGTAGGGTATAGGTGCAACGAGGTATCAACTCGGGTTTGTTGAAGAGGTTCGGGTGTCCTGGAATTCAAAAATGGTGGAGTGGCTCACTGCGTGCTTTCTCAGTGCATCAGTGAATCCGAGTAACAGATTGCCACATGGTCATGATCGTGAGAATGGTGAGAATCTTCCCCATAAATCTACATGCATCTTGAATGATACTTGTCTCTCCAGGAGCACGTTCCTCCAACTTGGAACTCGTTCTTCTCCCTAAAGGAACTTAGGATAAATTAATATCCTCTTTACAACTTTTAGAATAATAGTTATATATTATTCTTTTAGGCTCTTAAGCTTAGACCTTTTTCCTCAATCTCTTAGCCTCCTCCCCCGTCTAACCTAGTGGAGCTTAGTCCCCCATAACTCTTTCTTCGTGGTCAATCTACACGCAATGATTTTTTTATATTAATAATATGAATATTTACATGTACAAAACAAGCTCCTGGCCTTTAACATCTAAGCTCCTAGCCTAATCAACACATAAGCCTATCAGCTTATAAATACTTGGCTCACCAACCTAAAAAACATGTTACATTCATAATTACAATCGGGGCTCATCCTTGGGGTGTTACAAGATCCCTCTGAGAAAAAAGAGGAAGAATGTTTTGCAAGAGGAAGAAGACCATATCATTGAAAATGACATCAATAGCTTCTCTCTTGAAGACATGGAGCTCGAGGCGGATATTGAGAAAATGTTTCCAACAATTGATCAACCGAGAAATATGGCCCAACAAAATTCATCAATAGAGATTGTTGAGAATGAGACCTTCATTGAAGAAGAGTCATTTTCTTTCCAAAGCGTTGTTTTTGACAAGTAATCTAAGAAATTGATTATAGAAAAAGGTGATCTGAAAAATAACAAATAAAAATATCATTCAAAGGTTGATCTAAAAGGTATGTGGTCATCCCAAATATCTAAAATTCACAGAGAAACCGGGGATTCTCTTGATGATTCCATTGGTGGTCTGGAAGAAGAAAACACTAAGTTGAAAGAAAGGATCAGGGAGTTGGAAGATGCCTTAATGCCTCTTCCACTTCTTTCTAGTCCTTTGTCAATAGTCAAACCTACCACACCCACTGTTAATTTGAAAGGATCTTCAAGCCTACTCACATCAGCCAGGATTTATGTAGAAATAAATATTAAGAAGAGAATGGCGTTGATAAAAGAGGCATGGGAGGTTTCGAAAAACATTGTTTCTTTTGGCTCAAGAGCACATGCCTTCCATGAATATTTGCAAGTTGATATGAAGAACGAACAAGATTTCAACATTGATGTTGCATTACCCTTTGGAACCAAAGTCTCTAACATGATGGAACTAAGAATAAGAGAGGAGGATTTTCCATCCCCAAGTCGGATAGAACAACTAAATGCTTGTTAGAAGGAAAAGATTAAAAATTTGAATAATATTTTTCAAGCATGCAACGAAGCCATATTGAAAAGAGAAGAATTGTTCAAGAGGCTCACAGAAATAGACCTAGCAGGAGGTACCAACGAAGTACAAGACCCTAAATTAATTCTCAACTTGATGTTCCTAACAAAGCAACAATTTGACAAACAAGTTGAGATATTTAAAGGGTTATCAGTTGAGAATTTTACCGCATACTCGAATATAATGAAGATGACATAGACAATTGGCTAGTGTACTATTCCATAAAAAATCAAGATATTGAGGAAGCAGTACATGGTATTTCTCTTGATTTAAGAGACTTGGAAGGCGAGTTATTCAACATTAAAATCTAGCATGAGATAAACGTCACACCAATGAAAAACTATATTGAAGAATGGTTCAAAAAAGAAATCAACAAATTGATCTACAAAGGGAAATAAACAGTTGAGACGGTTCTTGTAACCGTTAATGAAGACAATAAAAGGACAATAGCAAGAAAGTGAAGACATAAGAGACCATCATAGTCATGTTGTTCTATTATTTTCCACCATTCTCATTCTACATGCTTACTTCTTGTTTATATTTTCTTTATGGTCCGTGGGAGCCCCAATCCCAATCCTAAGGACAAACAGATCTTAAATTTCAAAGGATTTGTAAAAGAATATATATATTTTCAAAAATTTCAAGAGATCTATTTTGAGATCAATTTTGACTATGCTTTGTAACTCTGAGTTTTGAGTATGAAGTATTTGAGATTGATCTATCATTATATTTATTTGAAATTCCCATGTGTCCACTTTGTTAAAGTTCTCTTATGCATGCAGACCATCTTCTTTTTATTTTATGTGATCATAAATATTTAGTTTAACCATGATGGATGTGAGGAAATTTTGTCTATCTTTTTTAAATGTATGAAATGTGCAGCCTGGTCATTTCTCAGGAACTTTCTTTAAAAAGAAAAAAAAAAAAACATTTTCTTTCTTGTTATTTTTCTTGCAATCTTTATATTTCTTTGATTACTACGACGAATTTCTGCAAAGTCCCATATTCTAAAGATCTAGAGTCCCAAGAAAATATTAAATTAAAGAGGAGTACCACCTCTATAAAAACGCAGGGGGATTTATATCCTTGTGAGGTTGTCATTTTGGTCATAACGGATTCAAGAGTCAACATTTTTGGCGACCATACTGGGGAATGAACTGAAATTTGGAATTTGGTTTAGCCTTTTTTGAAAAATACATGACTTTTCCTGAGGTTGATTAGCCCCACCTGGAAATTGGATTGAATAATCAACAAAGCATATTAAACCAAATTTATAATCTGGTAATAACGACATCCGAGACCTGAGAAAAATTAGAAAGGTCCTGGCATATCTTAGTCCAAGAAGAAGAAAGAGAAATCCTTCGGAGATAGAAGAGAGGGGGGTGACAAGACCGAAGAAACCAAAGGCTACCTAGAGTAGCACAAGGACAAGGTCGGGGTTGAAGATGGACAAATCAAAGGAACCCATTACCAGAAGTAAAAGCAAGTAATTATGTATTCTAAGAAGTGGAAATCATATCCCTGGAACATCTATGGATATGGCAGAAAGAAATGAACAACTGTGAGACAAACCACATGAAAAGAGACAAGGAGGTGGAAGAAGTGTTGCAAGAAACCAAGAAAATCAAAGAAGAATAAGATATTCCCCCTTAAATCTTCTAGGTGAGAAACATGATCTCCCAGTTCTCCTTAAGGGTACCTTGAAGGAATTTTATAGAGACGGAACAATCAATGCAAAGAGGCATATTCACTTATTTCTTGATGTTTTTTTATTTTCAGCGTGTTGAGTATGATGATGTCATGGTAATATTATTTCTTCAAACCTTATTAGGAAGATCGTATTAATGGTATACAACATTACCCAATATGACAATTGTCTTTTTTAATGACCTCGAAGCCATGTTCCTGACTATGTTCGCCCCTCCAATTGTTTATCATACCCTTCTCACCAGTTTCACCCAAATTGGTTTGAGGAAGAATGAAAGAATACGATATTTTAATATCAGGTTCAATAAAACCTTAAGTAATATTCCAGAATATAAAAGACCTAATGACCTAGTCATACTCATTTGTTATAAGAATGTGATTCCCCCAAATGGAAATATGCTATCATAACATCCTGATGCAGGAGAATTGCCAGCAAAGCGCAAGTGGAAGACAGCTCAGTGCACTAGCGTGCATTTTGAAGTGATGATTTTGAATTTAAGAAGGCATATCATGCAAACATATGAAAAGATTGTAATTTAAGCACATCTTAAATTCTTTAGAGCTAGACAATTGCATGACATCGACGGGGAATGTATTTTTCTTTAATGTATTAGAATGCAATACAGATTTGATGTGTTTGCTCTTATTTTTCTGTCACAAACATTTATTGTAATAACTCCTTAGTAGTTGGATGATTTTATTTCGATATAATAACACTAAGGCAGCTTGGAGGGAAATCTCAATGAGCTTGTGTTGTATAAATAAATGTATTGTTTCCCAAATGAGGTTGTTGGTATTCTAGTTAAGATTATTGTTGTTGAAGAGAATTGTATGAATCCATGTCCATATCATTTGAACTAATATAACAGAGGAGCATTGTTCCAAATGTTTGGTGTTGATGTGTCTATCTGAATGAATGAATGGTAGGATTTATGTTTAATTGCAATTCTCTGTTATTTCTTGTTCTTATGTTATGAATGCATTTACATGGTTGAATGTATGAATCTCTGAGATATTAAATAAGTTTCAATAGTTTCTCTTACATGAGCAAGTTCAAGGAGTGCATAAGTGTCTACAAGGTGTGCGTTGATAGAGTCTATTTCGACTCAGAAGCTCAGAAGAGATAACGTGAAACTTTTGTATGCAAGGAGTGCATAAGTGTCTGCAAAGTGTGCATTGATAGAGTTTGTTTTGACTCAGAAATTCAAGAGGGATAGCTTGAGAGCGTGCGTAGGTGGAAAATGCACTCAGAGTCATATTTTCCAAGAGGAACAATTGAGTCGTGGAAGGATTGTTGCAAAGAGTGCATAGTCATCCATCAAGATTTAAGTTGAAGGAAGTTTGTCGCAAGGTGTGTGCAGGGTCGATACTTGACTAAGTATCGAAGGAGTCATTCTAAGAAGTTCAAAGTGTCGAAGAGGAACAAGTCCAAGAGAGATAAATTGGAGCTTTGTATGCAGAGAGTGCATATTGTTCGCAAGGAGTGCGTGACAGATTATTTTGACTCACAAGCTTAGGAATAGTAGCATAAGTTTGTTAGTTGTGGAGGAAAACCTGTTGCAAGGTGTGCACAGGGTAAGTTTCGACCAAGTGTCGAAGAAAATGCTCTAAGGAGTTAGAGGTTTCGAGAAATAAAAAACTCAGAAGAGATAGTAGAGAGAAATATTCAATAGGGAGGAGTCCTTTGAAGACTTCATAAATTAACGAGCAAGATCCATCCAAGAGGGAGAAAGATCATTCCAGACTGTAATATCTGGGAGTGTTACACATAGGATAGTCACAGAGCCTTTCGGCACTTCGTGGTCCAGAGTGTTTTAAAGTGTTGTAAGAGTGGGGGTCATGAAGTCGTGAAGTAATCCTAGTCATTGGCTACAAGGAGATACATGGCAGCAGATTGGAGAATTCGGGAGGCATAGTTTCGAAGATTATGTGGAATGAGTGAAATCTTTGCAAAGTTGCGAAGGCCGAAGTAGTCTGGACCGTCGAATCCAGGAGGACTCACGACAGGGATCTGTGTGTTTCGACAGAAGGTGTTTTGGAAGGAAACAAAGGTGGAGGTTGCAATACTGTTGAAGCCAAATTTACGAAAAGAGATGGTCCATGGCCATAGTCCATGGTCATATTGGAGAAGGATTCTAGCACAGGAGATATTACTCGCAAATTGGTGTTGCCAGAAGCGCCAAAGAGAAAGGTTGCGGGTAGTTTCAACCCATGGGTAACGTCAAGGGGACCTGTGTGTCATTTTTTCGGGGACTATTGGAGGCCCAAAGAGCTAATTTGGCTCAAGTTGTTTAATCCTTGATCGGGAGGTCGCAGAATCCCTAGGAGAGAAGGGGGGTTGCATCACATCCCAAATGGATACCTTAGAGGAAGCAATGATTAAATCCACTGATATGGTTTAAATTATGATCGAAACGGGTGTTGACCTTGACATTATACTAGGAAAAATACAAAGGTAACTAGGAGGCTTAAGTATTGATAATCAAGGAGCCTCTAGTTCAAGAAAGAATGAAGAATTCAAGCCACGACTGACCCAAAATCAAACAATTGGAGGAGGATGTTTCAAGGGAACCATACCAGATGTGAAGGTATACCTTGTTGCAGCACAAGAAACCAAGCAAAGAATTCAAATTGCACAAATGAATAGAACTATTAGGAAAATGAAGAACGAGATAACCAGACTGAGAAGGGGGGGAAATTATGTAGTGAATCCGAGAATTTCAGCCCAAGAGAAAAGAAGGAACCCTCCCCAAGAAAACAAAGAAAACATGGATAATCCACAAATATCTAAGGTCCCTAGGAAGCCAACCCCCAATGCGGTTCTTCTGGATGATGTATATGATGAGAAAATGGTTGAGCAAGAGAACTATTATTCACATGATGAAATATATGAAAATATATAGATGGATGGATGCGATACGTCCATGTATATATTTGAAGAAGGAGACAATGACCCCAACTCGCAAGAAAACATCTCCCAAACAAGAGGATTTTTAAATAGATCTAAGAATAAAAATGATTTTTGAAAAGGAAAATGAAAGAGATAAAGAAAAAATAAATGAGAAAAGGGAAAATGAGAAAATGACGGATAGCGTTGGAAGTAAGAAGCAACACCTGATGTCAAACTCCACTCAAATGACATACAATTTTGTAGAGGACTTAAGTAAACTAAGGATAAATCTTCCTTTCATACAAGTGGTGAAGATTCCCCAACAAAGGGAAAACATTTTGAGATTGTTGGATGATATGTCTGAAAAAGCAGAAGTTGTTGTTACGAGTCTGAAACAAAGACAAAAAAAAATCAACCGCTAAGTTGAGAGGTAAAATTCCTCCCTTTTATATTTCAATTGAAAATCATGATGTTGCACTTCATAATTGTTTAGTTGAAACTGGTGCGACCTATTATATTATGCCACTAGAAGTCATGGAGGATTTGGGAATGAATTGTACAAAATATTACGAAATTGGTGAAAGTATATATGCAATTGATTCCAGACAAGTGCCAACTTATGGAGAGATCAAGGAATTGTATGCTTGGATCACGGCAGCTCCCCATATTATTACAGTTTTCAATATTATTTTGGTAGACCTTTCTTCATAACATGGAGTTGTTTTGGGAAGATATTGGTCATCCATGATTGGGGGATACATAATGAACAATGGAAGTTGCATGATGTTGTCAGGCAAATAAGGATCAATGATTAAGGTGCCCTGTGAACCTAGGAAACCATTATATTTAAAAAACAAGGATAATGAATTAATGGAAGATTATATAGATGATGGGATTGGAAATTATGTTATATTAGACATGGAACATATTAAAAAGTTGGAGAAAATTAAAGACATGGAGAATCAAGAGCATTTGTTTGAAGGTTACTGGAGCATGTCATTTGATGGAGCGTGTTCAAGCTCTGGGAGTGGAGTTGGAATTGTCCTTGTAAGTCTAGGGAAGATTATGCATCCACATGCTATCAGACTTGAATTTGCATGGACTAATAATGAGGCAAAATATGAATCTTTGATTCAGGGAATGATTCTTGAACAAGAAATGAAGATAGAACATCTAATTGTGACTGGCAACTCCGAGTTGGTAATTAATCAAGTCACCCAACAGTATAAAATCAAGAAGGAAAGACTCAAAATATATTTCAAAAGAGTTAAATAATTGATGGAATCTTTCATCTCTTTCAACATTTCTTTCATTCCAAGGGACAATAATCAGAAGGCAGACTCACTGTCTTTGGAGGCATCATTACCAAACCTAGATGATATTCAAAGCAAAACATCTTTTGAAGTAGAAAAAGTATTTTGACCTTTTGTGCCTGATAACCTGGAATATTTACAATATTAGCCCATATTTTCAAAGGGACTTCATCATCTATTCATTCGCTATAGAAATAGTTGTTGCATCTATTCTTACTCAGAGGAATACCAAGGGTGAACAACTCCCAATCAGCTTCATGGGAAAAAAACTTCATGATTGTGAATTGAGGTATTTAGAATTGGAAAACCAAGCCCGGACTCTTGTGAAAGTGGTGGCACACTTTCAGACTTACATACTAAATTCTCATGTCATTGCTTATGTTCCATCCTCGCCAGTGAAGAGGATTTTGAATCAACAATTGAGAGAAGGAAAATGGGCTAACTAGCTGGAAACGATTCAAGAATATGATATTGAGATTAAACCTTTAAAGGTTTTCAAAGGAGAAGGTTTATGTAATATCATTGCAAATAGTGATTCTTTGGATGGAATGATTTCAATTTCAGTAGGAGAACCATTGGCTGATTCAGAATGGTATAGAGATATTGTATTCTACTTGAGGTCCAGGAAGTTTCTAGTCACCATGGACCCTAAAGAGAGAAGAACATTGAAGATGAATTCAAATCAATATGTGGTGATTGATGATATATTGTTCAGAAGGAACTATAATGGTATATTAATGAGATGTGTTGATGAAAACAAAGCTCAATAATTAATGAGGTAATTCCATGAAGGAATATGTGGTGGACATTTTTCACCTACGACCACCGCCCATAAGATACTAAGAGTTGGGTTTTGTTGGCCATCAATTTTTAGAGACTCATATGCCACAATAAGAAAGTGTGTACCTTGCCAGCAATTTTCAGGGAAAATGAAGAGATATGTGATGTCGTTATAACCTATAACTATAGAACAACCATTCTCCCAATGGGGACTTGATGTTGTCGAGCCAATAAATCCAAAGTCAAGCAAGGGACATGTGTATATTCTCATTACTACAGATTATTTTACGAAGTGGCCAGACGTAGTGGCATTAAAAAAGGTTGATTCTGAAGAGTTAATTAAGTTCCTCAAAGATAATATTTTGTCAAGATTCGGTGTGCCAAACAAATTTATCACTAATCATGGTTCGATATTCATTGGTTCAAAATTTATAGAATTTTTTGGAGAATATGGAATTATTATGGGGCAGTCATCAAAAGTATTATCCACAAGGGAATGGTCTTGCAGAATCCACAAATAAGACACTCTTTCAGATATTGAAGAAAAATATTGACAAGAACCAAAGGAATTGGAATTTAAAGTTGACTGATGTGTTGTGGGAAAGTAGAACAACTCCAAAAGACAACACTGGGATGTATTTGTATACATTAGTTTATGGGAAAGAAGCAAAATTTCCAATTAGCGTCGAACTCAATGCTTTGACTTGTGTGGTTAACACAGAAGATGCATAATATAGTTCACCTATCCAAAGGAGGATCAACCAGTTGTTGAAATTGGAGGAAGAACGAAATAAATCCCTAAATAGAACTTCTTAGAGACAACAAAGTATCAAAATATATTTTGACCAGAATGCTACTGTAAAGAATTTTCATAAGGGAGAATTGGTGTTACTCTGGAACAAATCCAATGAGAAACCATCGATGCACACCAATTTCGAAGCACTCTGGATTGGACCATACATCATCGAAAACATCCTGGGTTTTAATTCCTATATGCTCAAAGACATGAAGGGTAAAATATTAATGTTGCCTATCAATGTGTAACATTTGAAAGGTTTCTTCAATTAAAACTTTCTCATTCCCTGTACATAAATTTTATTTTTCATTTATTCAGTTTATATGTTCTTAACTTTGACTCCATATCCCAATGGATGGAAGTTAATGGTCATAAAGATTCTAGATTCTTCACAACCCACAGGGGGTTATCATCCCGAAGTTGGAGCCAGTTGTTGATATCAATTCCCGCTTCTGAAATTTCCCTCCCTTTTCTATTTTCCCAATTTCTTTTTTCCATTTATTTTCCCTCTTCTATACCTACCCTCATTCCCCTTTTCTTTTCTCCCTTATCTTTTCCCTTTCTAGTTACCATACTTAGTCGCATTTCAAAAATCGGTGAGTTTGTGGGTTGACGAACTCATGGGTCTTCACCTCCATCCATGTTCCTATGTCATGATTTCGACCAATCACCTTGTTATAATATACTTAACCATTTTTCCAACCACAGGTTCAGGGGTTCAAGTTTTCATCTTCCAAGTTCCACGATCTCCACTTTACACCCAAAGGCTCACGATCTACATTATAATAGTCAAACTTATCACGGGTATCGAGCCCCTAAGTATTTCATTTATCGTGTATCCAAGTCCTACCGACCATTGTGCAACACTTAGCCTATTTTTTATCGTTCGCAACCGTGGGTTCCTAGGTTCATGGGTTCAAAAAAGGCCCCAAATTCAAATTTATCTTGTTTGTCTCCATCATCTTCATGATTTTCCCAATATGCATTTTGTATGGTTTAATGCTAATAACTGATCATGCAGGCTTTGTAAATATCGTCATTAATAAGAGAAGGGCTCGAGGAAATTTTTCATTAAATTGCATTAAAGCATGATTTCCCAAAGGTTATATTATTGTTATATCTCCGAAAGGATTCATTTCAAATTATTATCTAGTTTAAAGAACACTCTCGTAAACCTATGGCAATAGCATCCAGAGAACAATTATGTGGTGATACTTTGAATATTTTTGTTCGTGAAGACCAGAACTTTCAGTGGTCCAGAGCATATTCCTATTACTCATCTCCTCCTGCACAAAAAGACGTAATCTGGACATCCAGAATTGCTTGTGCAGGGTGTGTCTATGAGGTATTCAACTGCAAATAACTTGTTTCATGGTGTGTTGAGAAGTACATACCGAGCTAATGAATTATACTACTCCAAGATCATTCCTCCATCTCTCTTTCACCGCAATTTTTTCGTAATATGTTGAAGCTCCTTGAGCCAACACTTACCTTCAAAGAAGAAGACTGCAGAAATTTTCTGAAGAAACATGGCAATGGCTTGGATCTCTTGCCTGAGTTTTTGGAGAATCTCGTGATTGTTCTAGAAAACATAACCAAGATTCAGGTCGACTCTTTTAAAAAACCCTTTCGGAAAATCATTTCTTCTTTACCAGGTTGACGGGTCAGGAAAGCACAACCACCGTTTCTCACATGATTCTTTATATTTTATATTTTAAATTTAAAGAGAAAGCTATCTTCGACTGGGGAAAATTGATTTCCGTTGAAATCTCCTCCCAATTATCACATTACAAAAGGGACAAGAAATTATTTATGGCTTCCTATTTGGTATTTACAATAGTGTATTGTTGTCAATTTCCAAAATTGACTATATATAAGAGGGTGAATTGTGAAATAGATTTCTTTTCG